>JAAGAY010135871.1:0-37854 GCA_011801015.1 Ardeotis arabs
AAGACAATTCTTTTTTTTTTTTTTTTTTTTTTTCCATTTGGTTACTGGTATTTTCTAAATGCCATGGCCTTTGGCCCAAATTGTAGACCTATTGAGATTAAAATGTGTCTAGGGAAACATGCTATCAGGTCACAGTGTGATCCAGTGCATACCTGATCTTTGATTACTTTGAAAGGATCCACCTCCACACGATTTAAAACAAGTAGGTAGTCCCCTTGAGAACAATCAGTTTTTAGAACAAGCTTCTGTAAGACAAGCAGAAAGCTTTTAATAAATCATAATAATTTAAGTAGTGTTTACTTGAATGAAGCTGCAGTATGACGGTGGCAATGAAAAGTGAAAGACTGGGAACTGACTAAACAGGATTAAAAGAACAGGGAAACCATCTTTCCCTAGTTTCCTTTGGCTCAGGAATTCTATGCTTCCGGTGTCTACATGACACCATTTTGTGTCTAAAAGTTTGATGACTATAACATCTTTACAATCTGTTGTTTTTTTGGGAGGTAGATTACCCCCTCCCCTCTTTAAGTTGAGACAAAAGCATCAGCCACATCTCACGTACACAAGCAAAAAATACAGTGTAAATTTAAACATACACATGCACTCTTAAAGATGTTTCATATTATCAAGCCAGAGCCATAGGTATTGTTGCTGTGTTTAATCTACACTAATTTTTCAGCGTTTTTGTCATTAGTCTGACCTATATGTTATGTTTCATGCAAACTGAAATAGCTTTTTTTGTGCATTCAGGTTAATAGTGGTAATTGTAACCCAACACCTGGAAAGCATGATCAGTATTCGCCAGTGGGAAGTTTATGTGTAAACAGTGACACTTAGAAGTATGTGACTTCCTTTGAGCCACCCCCTCCTGTGCTATGGTGTTCAACATAAAAACTTCTAAAGCCAATTCTAGATTTCTGCAAGTTTATTCTAATGTCTTTGTGAACTTTTCTCCTTTATCAGCACATAGCTATGTTAGTTTGTTTGGCAAAAGCCTTTAATGAGATGTGAAAAACAGATAGGAAAAGGTAGTATCATATATACAAAATAGTTTGTAAAATATCTGTGTATGTGACCCGTCTTCTCTTGTAATTGCAGGCCACATCCAGTTGGATAGCAGACCTGCATTAGCTACCACAGGTACAGTATAGTACATAGTTTTCATAATGTGGTAGTTAGTCTCCACCAGTAGTAGCAAGAGCTGTGATTTTGTAGCCCTTTGAGATGTTTAAGCAAAAAGAATTAATATTTTGGCCTAACTATCTTCAGGTCTTTAGTTCTGCACACTCCCAAGATGTGCGTGTTCCCTGTTATTCCCACAATCCTTATGTGCGTTCTGCTACCGGAGAGACTTATTTCTATATAGTTTATCAGAAGACAAGTTTATCAGTCTATATAGTTTATCAGAAGACAATCTTGCACCTTCTCAGTTGTCCTTAGCTATACATACTGTTATACTGCCTGCTCTGACTCATATGCTGCATCCAGCCTCAAAGAGAACACTCAACTTTGCATTAGCAGCATTACTAAATAAAAGAAACACCAGTGTATTTTTAGATTATGTAAAATCGTTAAGACAGCTAGCTAGTTAGTTATATAAAATGATGATCTTTGACTATGTCTATATAGATACAGATACACAGGCAAATATAAAATACGCCTGTCTTGACCACCTAAAATTCAGACTGTTGGCGTCAGAACGTTAAGAACAGCCTCCAAAAGCTATGGGTGCAGACAGACGCTAATAAAGCTGTTTAACTGCATGCCTACTTACCTGATGTGTGAATGAGCTTTTGGTTCACATTAACAGCTAAATTTTAAGGCTCAACGCAGAAGTTCAAGTTGTTTCTTTTTAATGAATGATTTAGTGGCTAAATCACTTTCTGATCTTCTCTAACAGATGGAAATCAGAACATCACAGAAGTAGATGCACTTGATATAAGGTAAGGTTCTAATGGCAGTGACTGACAGATGGCCCGTGGCACTGAGGTCAGTGCAGGGTTTTCTGATTTTTAAGAATGTGACTGGATTATTCAGCTCAACTCCACCCACTTACAGAACATGTTTCTAATTTTAGCTATACCAGATGTAGAGCCACCCTTATGAAGGCATGCAGAAGGGACTCCTATAAGTGGATTCCTTTGATGTTAGACAATGTGCAGAGACTGTGGCAAAAATACCATCCCAATCTAAGGGACCATTGGGCAAAGTGGTAGAGTGTTGCACAGGAATATATTCCTCTAGAAGGGGAGTAAAGGAACCGTGGGACAGTGATTCCATGAATTTTTCCTTCTCAACCTTACAACATCATCTAGCCCTGGAAAAGGTAAACTACCTGCCCGATAACTTCCTTTGCCTCACCCAGGGAACGATCCTTTAATGGTCGTTCACAGGATCCAGGGACCTAACTCTCCAGAGTCCCTACTAGCCCTATGTCTTGCCAAATCCTAAGCAAGATAAATTGCCAAAATCCAAATAAACTCTGGTACTGGTACAGGTGAAATATTATTCATAATTACACGGCTAAAGTTTATAATCTTTGCATTTTATCATGTTAAGTACTCAAACTGGGGAGAGGGTAATAAAGCACCCCACTTCACTTTTCTTACTGGTTATCCAGCCAACATCGTAGAAACCCCCAGACTTTGAACAGTTTGAATTCTTATGCAGACATTACAAAAAGATGTTTTATTAAGGAGCTGCCCATAATAAAGTGGAGAAGCAGCAATGGTTTATAGATAACTTTGGTCATTTTGTAGCAAAGCAAAAGCATTTTGCTGATTAAACTGTGATCTTTGAGTAACAAATGCAGGCAAATATTCTAAGCAACTTTTTCCACCAATTACACCAAAACTTAACATTCTATAGCAGGAAAAAAAACAGTAACATGCCAAAAATTATGGTTCTGACTAGACCCAGTCCTAGGGCAGCATGACCTGGACTGTCATTCTGTACATCTATAGCACCGGCCTTGGCTATTGCCAGAAGTGCTTTAGTTTCTATTCCCTGCACTGATACCTCTGTCCACAAAAGCAGTAAGATTGCTTTATCTCTTGAAATACAGCCATGCCAACACTTGGAAACAATCTTTTGGGTCCAAGTGTGCAGTCCATAGTGTGCTATCACAGACTTCTATGCTGTGTTTTGATCATAAAACAGTAAAATTGCTGAATGCTACCCCAAACACACAGGTGCTCCATACATTTGTTGCCATGATAGTTTAAAGTCCTCTACTTAGAAGCTGGGTAAGTCATTTGTTTTGTCCTTTAGAACAACATTGTCCTTCAGCTTTAGGATTTTGGTGGCTGGTTGCTAAAAACATAGATGAATGGTTGGATTGTCACAGCTTTCATTTTGTTAGGATAGGTAATACAAATTAGTTCTCCTTTATGCATACCACCTCATCACCAGTTTATAGTCTACTGGTTATGATGCAGTGCTTGGTTTAGTTAGAAGAACTTGAAGCAAATCTCAGACAGCTACAATTCCAATTAAGTACATATGCACTATCCAATTATGTTAAAATATTTAGTTAAACACATGACAGAATTGGAGCCAAGTCTAAAGTGCACTGTTACATGCCCTACTGTTACTAATGAGACAGCCTTCTGGCAGGAGAAAACACAAATATGTTGTAGAGAAACTGTTCAACCTAACTAATAGAGCCTAGTACACACTCAACGCTTGTTTTTACCTAATTGCTTAACATGCCTAAGCTTTTCAAAAAGACATAGCAATTTAGGCTCTTTCTAAAATATTGCACATTTTGAGGTCTTGTCTTCTGAAATTGGATCCTCAAAGTCTCTAGTCAATTTAAAAAAATCTCAGCTAGCAGCAATACAGGAAGGGAACTCAATTAGCCATTAACTCATTTATCAAGAATGTTTTCTGTCTCTGGCAACAGACAAACACTTGATCCTATATTGCAATACAAAATGAACCATCAAAGAAGAGGAGTTGCGTTAATCTTCAATCACGAGCACTTTTTTTGGCATTTGAGGCTGCCAGACAGACGTGGGACTCTTGCAGACAGAAACAATCTGAGACGCAGGTAAGAAACTTGGTTTCGCTACTCAAGCTGAAAAAGCTAAACTTCAGAAATCATGGTCAAATAAGCAGTTACCTAAATCTTACATTTAAATGTAAGAAGAATCTTTTGTAGAACAAAAGATTTTGCAGGCACCAGCATTTATGCAACCTTGACAAAGAAAGCCATAATAAAAAAGCTTCAAGGCATAGTCCTTTGAGTCACAGAAATGGCTGGCACAAATCCTGTAATTTAATTGTGTCCAGACCTCTCTCAGGACAAACCCTTTTAAATAACTTCAGGTATTACACCTGCACTTGACACCAGTTTAAGTTCAAAATCAAGTTTAGTAGTTTTTTCATAAATAATGCATAAACATGAATATTCATTCTCTCACCGGAAAAAAAAATGAGTTGGTAGCAACAGACATGTAATTTGAGCAAGATTTTTACTGATACTGATGTGTTTTAACAATAGCTTGACAGAACTTGGATTTGAAGTCAGACATTTTGATGATCTGAAAGCAGAAGATGTGCTGCAGAAAATTTATGAAGGTAGGAGACTACCTATTGGTTATGTCTAACTATTTGTAACAAATTTCCATATATCTTTTTGTCCATTCTCTCTGTTCATCTAACTTAAAATAATTTTTGTGCACAAGGGAGTTGTTTAGCATTAGAAGGACTTAAGGGTTAGACTTCACATTATTTTATTGCAATGTAAGTGAAGTTTCTGTGGAGAGAACTTATGAAGTCACTAAGAGCTGAAAGAAAGTACCTGTAGCTGGGAGAAGTTAATAACCTTCTTTTTACTTGTCGTGGCCCTTATCTTATGCAGTGCTGAATCATTGCACCTTCAAATCTGTGCAGTGTTACACTGTCTGAAAATAGGGTTCATCTGAAAAATAACTGATTGAAGATTAAATTATATGATACAAATGTACAATGTTTTTAAACCTGACAATCACTGTTTGCTCATCTAAACACCACATGGCTATTTCAGCCTCTAAGGATGACCACAGCAATGCTGACTGCTTTGTTTGTGTGTTCCTGAGTCATGGCGAGAATGATCATGTTTATGCATATGATGCCCAAATCAAAATTGAGACAATCACAGACATGTTCAGAGGAGACAAGTGCCAGAGTCTGGTAGGAAAACCGAAGATATTTATCATTCAGGTAAGATGTCTGTTTCTGAATTCAGTGGAGTTAACACTGACCTATGTCTTTGGTAATACAGAAGTCAGTTTTCCTGATAGTTTTACACAAGGGGAAGTTTTTGCATCTTTAGGAAAGAAATTATGGAAAACTGTTCCTTAAAGGCATTTCAGACAAGGATTCTTATATTAAAAAATCTTTATGTACGTAAGTGTTAATATTATGATTCTAACTGTATTTAATAAGAAGTAATTTTATGAAGAGCAACCCAAATGAAGCCCGTACTGGATTGACTGTCAGTGTATATTTAATGACAGACAAGACAGTATCATTTTTTTTTTGAGAAAGTTGTGTACAGCCTCAGCTCAGTTCCTGCTGTTCACACCTCACAGCCTTAGGCTAGGCTGTAGAAGGCTATGAAACCTCCTTACTTTCACTGTTTCCTTTCAGGCAAGTCCCTTTACTTGAACCTTACAGAAGTTGGTTTTTGTGGGAGTTTTTTGTAAGTTTTTTTGTTTGGTCAGTTTTGGTGGTGGTGGTGAAGTTTTTTCTGTTTTTCTTTTTTTTGTTCTGTTTCTTTCCTGTCCATGACCACTAGTTGGCATCTCTGTAGAATTAAGAATCAATTTAAGGTTTTACTGTCTCAGAAATTCTGCTTGTGCTAAGTGGTCACATAAAGCCCATGTGTAACCTCCTGCTTTACTCCTTGGTTCACAGGATAATGGAAGTTGGAAGGAACCTCAGGAGGTCTGTGGTCCAGCCTCCTGTTCAAAGCAGGGTCAGTTACAGGGTCAAACTAAGTTACACAGGGCTTTATCCCATCTTTGTCCAGATTACAGTTAGCAAATTCAAATGAGAACCTGGCCTTCAGTAGATTGTTACTGTAGTAGTTTATAGAGTAATTCTAAGAGTTACCTTTTTTTCAAATGAAAGCTTCCTTAAGCACAAGGCCGCTGCAAGAATCAGCACATTGTTAGTTCATCTTTCATTAGGACTCATTCAGGTTTGATTTTTTTTTTTTTTTAATCAGGTGCCAAAGATGGAAAAATATTTACATATTTCAATTTTAAGTTCTAAGTAATATTTGCAAATATTTACAATACATACTCATCAAAAAACAAATTAACTTGGTTCAGTTCATCAACTGAGTTCTTTTACAGCACAATTGGCATAGCATTTACCTTTGGAAATCAGAGGAAACACCAAGTATGGAACTTCATCACTATGAATGAAAGAAGATTTTCACATTTCTTTCTTTAGTGATAGTTCTTAACTAATTCTCCTTACCTACTTTGTATCTTTTGAGTATGTTCTTACCTTTTTATTGTCCATGTGTAGCCTTTCTGCAACATTGACAATACTGGGCTCACTTACTGGCTTGTCACAAAAAAAACCCTCCCTCAACTAACACATTTGAGACTGAACTAAGAGCAGAAGTGTAACAGCGTATAATGATGTTGTGCTTCGGAGCATTTATTCAGTGCTGCCTTGCCAACAGGTCCGAGGGATGTGATTCTTCCTCTCTACTCAGCACTGGCAAGGCTGCATCTAAGTATTGTGTCCAGTTCTGGGTTCCCCTGTACAAGAAAGATATGGACTTACTGCAATGAGTCCTGCAAAGGGCCACAGTGATGGGGACTGGAGCATCTCCCATATGAGGAAAGGCTGGGGCTGTTCAGCTTGGAGGAGATGGCTCAGGGAAATCCTACCAATGTTAGAAACCCTGGTGGAAATGAATAAAGAGGGAGCCAGGCTTTTTTCAGTGGTGCCCAGTGACAGGACGAGAGGCAACTGGCACAAATTAAAACACATTAAATTCCATCTCAACACAGGACAGGAAGACACCTTTTTACTGTGGGAGTGGTCAAACACTGGAAGAGGTCACCCAGAGAGGTTGTGTAGTCTCCGTCTATGAAAATACTCAAAAGCTGATTGGACATAGTCCTGGACAACCTGCTCTAGCTAACCTTGCTTGAGCCAGGGGGATTGGACTAGGTGATCTCTAGAGGTCCCTTCCAATCAGCAATTCTGTGATCATCTCAGAGCTTTCATTGGACTTTATCACCAATATTTTAATTGACAGAGAAGTAAATGGGTCTTTGTGAATCCAGACTCATAGTAATGCGGAACACCTAACTGAACAGAAGTCACCTCTGGTTAGTGTCAGAAGTATCATATTAACATAGGTGAGCTTCGCAGAGATGAAAGCATAACAATACTTCTCACCAACAGGCATGTCGAGGTGATAAACATGACGATCCAGTTATTGCTCAGGATTCAATAGATGGTAGCAATGAATCCATTGTCAATGAGACTGAAGTGGATGCAGCTGGTGTCTATACCCTGCCTGCTGGTGCAGACTTTATCATGTGCTACTCTGTGGCACAAGGTAAGTTCTAATATTTTACATCTGGTGTCTGATACTTCACCGTAACAAGCTTGAACAATTCTTCACTTTGCAGTCAAAATGATGAGTACAGTTCCAGGTCATCTCGGCATGTCTGGTAAGTGACATCTCGTCTGGGAAAGAGCCTCACACGTTATGGAAAAAGTGAAAGTAAACCATCAAGGTTGCAGTTAATTTGTCAAGCAGAAGCATTCTCATCATAATCTTGCTGCTGAGCTGTCTGCTGACAGCAAGCATTCCCCTCTTTTCCAGTATTGTAGGATTCTGGTGACTTATAAATTTTCTTGCACTAAGTGGCTGTTTTCTCTGGTCCTCCATGTATCTTCTCCTCAGTCCCATCTGCTCTCTTGTAATGTGCAGATACAATCCTGTAAGCTATCGGTCCCTGAACCATGCTTCTCTTGGCTGAGGACTGTAAGTGATCTCAAAGCTATTTCCCATCTACAGTTTCCAGCGAAATTATGTAATTGATGAATAAGAGTTATACCCATTAGTAATCCCTTACGGATATAGCTAAGCAAGCAGTAACTCATGAATATTTTTGAAGTGGCATCACTACTTACATTTGGATATAATTTTATGTTCCTGTTCTACAACAGGTTACTTTTCTCATCGTGAAACTGTAAATGGCTCCTGGTACATTCAAGATTTGTGTGAGGCGCTTAAGAAGCATGGCTCTTCCTTGGAGTTCACAGAACTTCTTACTGTTGTTAACAGGAAAGTATCTCATCGCAAAGTGGATATGTGCAGAGACATTAATGCTATAGGAAAAAAACAGATTCCCTGCTTTGCCTCAATGTTAACTAAAAAGTTGTATTTTCATCCAAAATCTAAGTAGATTGTTATATGACAATGACAACCATTAACAAATACTCCATGCAGAAGTGAAAACTACACCACCTTAGTTCAGGAGACTAATATTCTACAAGATTGTTTGCAAAAACGCCGAGATCAAACGTTATAGTTTGTATATATAATAGTTTCTAAAATCTTAAAGCAGTTTTAAAGCCCGTATTACAGCTCTGTTCATCTCAGGGAACTTGGGAAAAGGTGACTGGTGCAAAACTATTAAGAGGTGCTCGGATTCCTTTTTTTCTTAAAAGTTTTTTGCTTGATTCCTAACTATGACACATTTTACTATTTCCAAAACATTTCAAATGTTGCATTTGATTAGCTTTTCTTGCTCCAAGAGCATGGTTTACAGGGAATATGTTTGCAGGACATCTTTTTAAATCTATGGACAGCAGTATCCACCTCTCAATTTTTGTGGATTTATAGCTTTTTAGACATTTTTTTTTAATTTTCTCTCAACACTAAAAAAGAACTTAATTCCTTGAGTACAACTGTAGCATTAATATAGATAAAAGTCGTCTTTTTGCTTGCACATCATTTATGCTTGGGGCACAATTAAAGCTTGCTGGTGCTTTGCACCCTTAGGAGAAAAGCAAGCAGTAGTGAAATGAGACCACGTACAGCTAGCTTAGCGTGACTTTGGGTAAGCTCACCTGGTACATATCTCTAAAGCTAAAGCAAATAACTTCAAGGTTTCAGGCTCACTTACAAGTGCTGGACTTCTCTAGGCAGCTCTGCAAAATACAACATATGCAAACCTTCATACTTCAGGCCTTGGTGTTGGATCAGCCTCTTCCTCCCCTTGGCCCCAGAGGAGATCAGCCATACACTGTCATGGTGCATATAAAAGCAATAGTGCTTTGTCACCACAGGACGTCTCAACATAGGATTGTTACTACTGCAGCATCACTACTTCAAATGATACTTACCAGATAGAAGTGAATATTTGGTTTTTTTAATTTTTATATTATTGGTGCATATGCTTAACTCTCAGGGACAATGGGGAACTCAAGCTGAGAAAAGTGTCTTAATACGCTTTCCTGGGTATAAAATAATTGATTTATTGTCTCTGCTTTAGTTAAGTCTTTCCATATACATTATGAGTCACAGCTGTTAAATCTTACTATGGCTACTTTTAAGCTTTGTATAAATCATGAATGTATAAATTTGAATGTTTTGATAAAGTCTTTCAATAAAATGCAACAGTGAAACATAAATGATTTTACAGTAAATGAGTTTGATATATCTTACTTTCTCAGCAATATTTACTAAAAAAGCTTACTTGCAATGCAAATCTAACTTCCACCAATGGTGTTATATCAGAATCAAAGCACAGAACTAGGGAAAGGAAAACATTAATTTCAGGAAAAAAAATCCTTAATACTCAATGCAGAAAATTATTCTATGAGCTACTGCTGTGCTACAGTAAATACTCCTTAAAGGACAGCCCTTGTTCTATTTATTATCCCTGTCATTTTACCAGCAGGCAGAATGCCTCCATTTTACTAACAAGATTTGACAAATACCTTGAAGAACTTTGCTTCAGCAGCTTCTTGACAGTATTTAAAAAAAAAAAACCAAACCAACCTAAACCATCAAGTGACTGTATCATTTTTGTAGATATTTATTGCAACTTTCAAAATGGTAGTGGTCAAAAATATCCAGTTTCTATAGAGTACTAAATGTTGGTATCAGCTTTGAAAGGGCAATTCTAATACATACAAAAGCAAAGTCAGTCCTTGTCATTGATCTCCTGGATTGGAAGCCTCAGGTGCAGAGGTTGGCGCAGACGCCTCAGGGATTCTTCTGCCTGCCAGAGCAAGAAAGAGTGGGAATTCATCCTTCTGCAGCCCACCATGCTCTCCTCCTCTTTCACATATCCAGTATCTTGCCTTTCTCAGAAGGTACTGGTCTTATGTAAGAAACCAAGCTAATCAGATGGAGGACAGTGAACATTTACAGACCTGCTCAGGTCACTCAGCCAGTCTCCAGAGAAGCACGTGCTGACCACCCACTCACCCACACCCCAAAGTATTATTTTCCTGAAATTACAATTACAAAATTCACACTCAAAGACTACTGAAAAAGCATCAAACTAACCTTATGCCAAATGTGGCTCATGAAATGATACCCTGAACCACGGATCTTGAACTAAAATTAGGAGTAGTTTCTACTTTATTTTATGAGACATTGAACACAGGGCTGGGGAGATGGAACGGGGGAGTAAGAATTGAGGAGTGGGATCTCCTACATTTTTTCATTAAGATAACAAAAAGTTTCTCGCAGGCACACACCAGCACCTTTTAGAGAATACAGGTGACTGGATGGCAAACTGAGCGTTTTACTTTAGGTATAGGATTAAGTTGTCAAATGCTGAACTCTGCAAGACAGTTTCCTTCCAAGGAAAGGAGAAGACTGTGTTACCACAGCAGTGCAGCAAACACACTGTCTCCGAAGGCCATGCAGCTATTCTATTAAAATGGCCGAAAGTGCAACATATTTGAATATGCAAAAAATTGATGTCTAAGGCTTATAAACTGACTTCTTTGTTTTAAATTAGATTTATGAAGGTCTCCCTTTCTGATAACTTACTGAAGGACTTTTTACATCAATGGCAAACATTGTATGGTTATTTAAACGGCTCAAACTGGCTTATAAGCAATACACTGTTTTGAATGTAAGTAACAAACCTTGAGGTCAATTTTCTGTTAGCTGAGAGTTTACTGAAAAAGTCTTAAACAGTGAGGTAACCTCTGGGTTAAGGACTGTATTTAAATACCTCTGCTAGGTCATCTTTGAGTTTGTTATATCGTTCCACGTTAAAATGCTGGGTTTTGGATTTCCGATAGAAGTAGTGGAGGAACTGCCTGTCTTTAGCGTCCAGGTAAACGTAGTCCTGGTGAAGAAAGCAAAGGGTTAGCAAGAAAACTGAGTAGAGGTCAGATTATCTGCACAAATGAGTTTTCAATAGAAATTCAGCCTGTTTCAGGAAGATTCATCTAGGTCAACACACACACATATTGTGTTAAGAGGCCACATATGAAGTTATGCCCTTACAGGTCACATAAGGTCACCCTTTTAAACACATGGTAGGAATCATTTCTATCACATCTAAAGGAATTTTCAATCATAATAAAGTCATAGCATGATTTTCATGACTGGAGCCACCTGAGTCAATGGACATGACTTCTAAGGAGTCAGAGAAAGTTTAACTACTATTTCTCAAAGACTTATTTGAAAGTCTCAAGCAGTGGTGCCAGCAGCTGTTCAAAAAAGCCAAGTAATAATCTCTTTATTTATTCATATACAAGAAGTAGGAATGCCTTAGCTCTTCTTAAAAATCAGTGAGAAGGAGTAAAACTCGCATTCAGAGCCAGCTGTTCATAAAAAGGTACATCTCCCCTTTTCACTAAAGGAACCTGACGTCTCACGAGGTCTATAGATCCATTGGTATTATGGAAGGAAGTGTTGGCTACCCTTCCACATACCTCCATAACAAAAAGTTTTGCATCACAGAAAGTTCGACATAGAGATGTCCACTTTGGGAGTAAAGTACAGAGCTAAAACAAAACAAAACAACACAACAACATTCTTCAAGGTCTTACAGGATTTCAGGACAGGTCTGTATTGCGCAGCTCAGTTAAGATGTTTTTTTGTTATTCAGCAAAATTTTTTTCTTCTAAATAAAGCCTGTTTCCTGCCCCATTTAGCTGCCTAGATTTACCTCTGTTCACTCAAAGTCAAGGAAAAGCAGTCAGATTATGAAGAACATTTTTTCAGGCACTAAATTAGGCATATTTCAATAATGCAACTGCCAGATTTCCAAACTGTTTGGCACCCTGCACCATTTATATGTAAACTCCAGCAAATAAAAGCTACTGTTCAGTGATTTGCTTCGTGGCCTGCTGTAAGGCAGTGTTCACAAGCTGGCACAGCACTACTAGTTGCTGTCTTTTACAGCAATGACTGAGGTGCCATTTACTATTCAAAGTGATCTGCAAAAATTTAAAATGAAAGGAGAGACTTCTTTCATTTTCATTCCCTAGGTTATGAAATCTTACAGATAGTAGTTCTGCTCAGCAGCTGGTCTGCATTCATGTGTAACAGTACCTGGCTTGACTTCACATAATGTAGCGTTCATATCCAGCCCTATTAGGGATCAAACAAGTCCCTAGCTAATGGCAAGGCTACTTACTGAATTATATTTTCATCAGAGCCCGAGCATTGTGATTTTCAGAGTCAGTTTTCCTCCTTTACAATACTCCAGACATTTACAAAATGAGGACTTACCTGTTTAGTAAGAAGAAAGTAGGCATAGAAAGCCATGGCACTCCCATAAGTGATGAAGTATGTGACTGGCTCCATGATGTCCCATGAATAGACCCACCACGTGAGCCATGCCAATGCTCCCCCTTGTGTTGACATCAGAGCTAAGCCAACCCACAGAAGCCTGGAGGTCTTTGCATCTGCACTGTGCGTGATTCTGGCATTCATCTAAGGAAAAGAAATATAGACCGATGAGCAACTGATGAGTGGATCCTCAATTCTTTTTCAGGATCTTTTACTGATTTCTCTTGTCGACTTACCCTGCCAAGAAAGAAAAGGACTGAAATTCAAAGGCAAGCAGATCTCTTGGCTATTGCGCACCAAGAAATGCTGCTTGTAATCTCCCCTTCCCACTACTAGGGATTTTTGCCTACTGGATTTCCATTTACCATTCAAGGCAGCTCTGGTTAACACTGAGGCTGGTCCTCACAAAGCAGATCTGAAGCCAAGGAAACGTTTGTCCACTTGGTCAGGCTGTTTCTGGCTTCCTTAACCTCTGCTGCATTAGCTTAGCCTGCCCTAGATCAACATACCTTCCCTTTGTGGATTATGGCAACCATTGGTTCAAACAATTTGCCTTGCTGCCTTGGTGATACAGAAACCCCTAGCCTAAGCCACAGATTATTTCCACCTCATTACTGTTTTTTCTGTAACGTGTATTTGCTCATAGCAACAGGTGACTAAGAGGACTTTCAATCCCAATACTAGCCATGCTGAGGCTTGTTCATGACAGCTTTCTCCAGATGTTGTGGTTTCTACCCAGGGCATGTGCGTAAAAGGAGGGAAAAGAACTGAATTGAAAATAATTTGAATTATATTTGAATTGACTTTCATTTGTGTAGCAAACAAACCAGACACACCCTAGCCATTCATACTGATTTTTTTTCCATCACAGGACTTACACTTGATGAAAGGAAATGCTTTTGAGTTTAAAAAAAAAAAAAAAAAAAAAAGCAACCCCACTTTCCAACCTGTTCAAGAGGCAGCAGCTCTTCTTTCAGATGGTCCAGTTTCCGTAGCAATTCTCTCTCTTTCCTAATCTGGTGATCTTCCAAATGCAGAGCCACAAACAGCCTGTGAACCAAGGATTTGATGTCTTCCATTTCAGTAGCATGCTCACTACTCAGCTTATCTGAAAAGAAAATGTTTGTCATATAAAACATTTCAAGAACCTACCCTTCTTCATCCTCTCTCTACCTCCAACCCCCAGAAGCAGGACTATCCAGTGGTAAAAAAAAGATAAATTCCTTTCTCCAGACAGGTGCCAGTTGTCTGAGACCTGCTATGCCCTTCACTAGGTGAAGTAAGATAATCAGAGTTATTAAGCATCGCTCTTACCTTTTACAGGAGGTGACACACTGTATGCTGTGTTGTTGATAACAAGCTTAAAGTCATTCATCAATAAGATCTCCATCAAGGTTGCATCAGAGACCTTGCTACCATCTGCAGAAGAAAGATTTAAGTTTTAAATCATTTCTCATATGGAATCTTAAACATTAGCTGATATTCCTTTGGAAAGTGCTCGAGTTCTTTATTAATAATGTTTGGAAGGGAACTGTACTTCTAGTAAAACTGGTAACTGATACTAAAAAGTAAGGAGGAACACAACACGGAGTGTGTATCTGAATCCATTCTTTAGCAGTGTCATTCAGACTTGCCACTAGTATGAGCAGACTTGCATTTTCTTGTGTTACAATTATGACTAGTATTGACCAACTGGGAAGGGGAGGGCAGAAGAAAAGTCTTGCATAAACCAGTAACGAATTGCAGCATAAAGATCTGCACTTTTGCTTCTCCATCCACACGCAAGTTTACATCTTCACTAGGACAAAGCATTTTGGGAAATTAAAAGACCTTCAAAGCCTCATCTCCAGTTATAGATTTATGTATTTCTTTAAACAAGCTCTTCTAGTCAAAAGGAGCAATTCTTGTGAGTAGTGGTGTTCAGATTTTTATTAGTGGTACTTGCAATCACTTTATTACAATGTCAGTTGTGACTGGGAGTTAAAAAGTAGATAGCTAGACTGTCCAGTAGAAGGCAGACCAGGAGCCAAAGAGGCATTAGTCTAAAAAGCTCTGGAGAACCCTTTTCTACTTTGCTTTTTTATGCAAAAATGTACATGAATGCTATCCCATCAGCAACACAGAAAATCTTTTTTTTTTTCAGTGACTTAAAATCAGAGACAAGGGGGCAATTGTGATATTCAATTAGGAAAGCTGATTGTTGGAGATTTTTATCCTGCTTTTATATTTATTCATTCTTTTCATTCCCTCTCTACCATTTTTATTTGCCAAAGGCCCTTTCACCAAAAAGGCAGTGTCTGTGTCTGCCTAGGGCTTAGAAGAGATTTGCCACTGGTAGACAGACCACAACTTCAATATATGAAGAGGCTCTCATCCAACAGCATGGACACTGCAGCCCTTCTCAGGGCATTCTTACAACAGCAGATCTTGCAAGATTAGTACTGTGGCACCATTTCCGATCTCCTGAACAACAGGAAAAATAGCTGCATCCAGATGAGAAATGGATCCCTTCCTATTTTCCTTTAGATTCAGATTAGATATTAGGAAAAGATTTTTTACAATGAGAGTGGTAGAACACTGGAACAGGTTGCCCAGAGAGGTGGTGGATGCCCCATTCCCAGAAACGTTCAGAGCTCTGACCAATCTAATCTAGTTGAAGATGTCCCTTCTCCTTGCAGGGGGGTTGGACTAGATGACCTTTAAAGGCCCCTTCCCACCCTAACCATTCTATAATTCTATGATTCTATTTTACATTTACACAAAGGCAGATGTAGCCTAAAATCTCTGCTGAAATTTAAAAGATCTGTTTTGTCCCATCTCTGCTTTTTGTTTCCCTGTTTAAAGGGGCCTGAAGTTTGTAAATAACTTATTTTCTTCAGTATATCACTATTCTTCCTGCCTGCTGGCTTTCATGTCTCCATTTCACCATCCACCACACCTCACTGCAGCTAAGATGCAAAGGAACACATCGCATCCCACAGCGAGCTGAAGACACTGAAAAGGAGCTCCCAGAGTCATTAGCAGCAACATGCAATAGTGGATCCTCGGAGCTCTCACTGGCCCAAGTCCAGCAGATCCCAGAGCCACCCAATAAAATCAGCTCACACAGAGGGTTCAGGTGGCCCAAGAACCCCCAGAGCTGCACACCATTGCTGCCGGACACATCGCTGTGGCATGGAGGGTTCAAAAGCCACAAAGCAGCTGCTCCATGGTAGCTGTTTGATCTGGTCTTCATTTCCTATGCATAAAAAAAAGGCATCTTCCCCTGCCCCTGCCAAGGGGTAGGCAGCAGCAGAAAACAGCAGCTTTACTGCCGAGATGAATAATGATCAGGCTACAAAACATGAAGGTTTTTCTATGTAAATATATGTCACAGTGCTACTGCCCCAGCTCCTCCCATCTGTCCCCACATGCTCACTACAGAAAGGCACTCCACACCTGCAATTATTTATTCACTGGAACTCTGTTCTCAGGCCCCATCTGCTGAGGCTGAAACTACTGAACTCCATGAGGTAACACACCAGCTGGCTTCCCCAGCCCACTCTCTGTGGTTAGCAAAGCAAAACTTCAATCCACTTTCAATCCAAAATCTGAAGTTTTAATGTGCCCATCCACTCCTTTCTTTTCTTCTTTTTCTTTTTCTTTTTTTTTCTTTTCCACAGTGTAATAGAACATCAAAGCTCATTTGCATTTAAATTATTAAAGTGACATTTATAAAGTGACATTTAAGAAATAAATGTTTTTCAAAAGAAGTACCAGACAGGCTTTTTGTTCTGGATCTGATAAAACACCGATTTATTAACCTGTCCAACTTTTAATTAACTGAAAAGCAGAAAAGTTTTGGGGGAAGGGAGGTGTTTTGTTTTAGAAAATTTCACACAGGCTTTCAGCAAAAGGCTACTTTTCTTCCTATACCTAAGCACAAGTGTTCAAATGTGGACTAAGGGCCATTTTTTGTCTACAGACGTTTTGCAGGACCAAAATCAAATCCACAGAAAAAAGAAAGTGAGTCATCATACATAGCACTAATGCTTTCAACTAAAGGTTGGGTTTCATTTAATGGCTAAATGACACAGAAGAAGTGACTGCACTAAATTAGGGCTTCATAATTTTTCTTTAATAATAAATGTTTAAATTCAACACCCAGTGCTTGACCAATAGTTTCTCCTTCCGGTATCAGTTTCCTAATAAATTAAACACCTAAGCTGTTCTCTAACACTACAATTACCCAGCATTTGAAAAAACAGAGCAGAGAACTGTTTAATAGTCATTGTTTTAATCAAAGTGGACCATGTTTCTATTTCAAAGTGGGGAGGGCAGTGTTAAACAGCTGAGATGAGGGGAAAACGACCCAAATTCCTTTCCACTTTGGAACCTGCTGCCGGTCCACGCCAAAAATGCCAGACTTGTAGGTTTCTTACAGAAATTATCTTATGCTTCACAAGTGACCAATATTTGCACTGAAGCAGAATGAGTAGTTAGCTTTTGCTGACATACCACAGAAGAATGGAATTCAGCAGTGGATCACAAATAACTCTGTCACGGGTGTCTCTGCACAGATAGCAGTACTCAGAGGTTGACTGTTTGCTGGTGCATGTTCTTGGCTAGCCCTGCCCCTCCCCACTAAAAAAATCTTTTCTAGGGAAAACTTCCATGTTAAGGGGAATACAAACTGCTGACAACAACCATTTGTTACAGTAGCTTCTGAAGATACAAGAGTCTCTTGCAAAATTTACTCTTTCAATAAAATTTTCTACCTTTTCTGCCCAGCAGACATAGCATTAAAAAAAACCAAAACAAAACAAACAACCCCGAAGTTCCTATGTACATGAAGCTCATGCACACACTGGGATCCACACAGATCACATCTCCATTGCTCTATAGAGTATAAATATATTGCTCTATGGGGTAGAGCTCCTTCTATGACAAGGTGACCTGCTTAGTGGATGGGGGAAAGGCTGCAGATATTGTTTATCTGGACTTCAGTAAAGCCTTTGACACTGTTTCCCACAGCATCCTCCTGGAGAAACCGGCTGCTCATGGCTTGGACAGGTGTACTCTTTGCTGGGTAAAAAACTGTCTGGATGGCCAGGCCCAGAGAGTTGTGGTGAATGGAGTTAAATCCAGTTGGCGGCTGGTCACAAGCGGTTTTCCCCAGGGCTCAGTGTTGGGGCCAGTTCTGTTAAATCTCTTTATCAATGATCTGGACGAGGGGATCAAGTGCACCCTCAGCGAGTTTGGAGAACTCCACCAAGTTGGGTGGGAGTGTCAATCTGCTCAAGGGCAGGAAGGCTCTGCAGAGGGATCTGGACAGGCTGGATCGATGGGCTGAGGTGAATTGCGTGGGATTCAACATGGCCAAGTGCCGGGTCCTGCACTTGGGTCACAAAAACCCCATGCAACACTATAGGCTTGGGGAAGGGTGCCTGGAAAGCTGCCCAGCAGAAGAGGGCCTGGGGGTGCTGGTCACTTGATCACTTCCCTAGCCAGTAGGACCAGGGAAGTGATTGTGCCCCCACACTCGGCACTGGTGAGGCTGCACCAAGGAAATCAGAAGGGACACACTTATTTAAAGACAGCATTACAGAGAGAAGCTACCTGAAAAAGACAATAGAGGGCACTACTGGGATATAGGGAAGGTTACAGTACTACGTTCAATTTTGCATTTTTGATCAGCCTTTCCAAGAGGACTCAGATATTAAATCTGAAACACCAATAAACCCCGGAAGCATTCAAGAACTACCTGAGCAGCAACAATGTTAAACCTGATGGAGAACTGAACTCATATTTTAGGAGAGAAGTCCATTTAAAAAGGAATGTGTTCATTTTGAGGAATGACAGAAATGTAAGATACCTGTTGCAAAGACTTCTGCCCTCTCAATTCCCTTATCTTCCTTCTGCACATCCTGCAGGAATGCCCCTACGGTGGTCACCATCGGCTTAACAGTGAACCAACAGCGTTCGCTTCTTGTGGGCAGCGTGAGAGTTATCACAGGAAGACCATGTCTGTAATTAATAGTTACTCCTGGGAGGGGAAGGTGAGAAAGACTTAAGTGAAAAAGTCATACTGTAAGGTGTTGTTTAATTTTAATGCTGTGGGTTTTTTTTAAACACAAGATCATAGCATCATGGAACAGTTAGGGTTGGAAGGGACCTTCAAAGGTCATCTAGTCCAACCCCCCTGCAAGGAGCAGGGACATATCCAACTACATCAGGTTGCTCAGAGTCTCATCCAACCTGGCCTTGAATGCCTCCAGGGATGGGGCATCCACCTCTCTGGGCAACCTGTTGCAGAGTTCCAGCACCCTCATTGTAAAAACATTTTTTCCTTATATCCAGTCTGAATCTGCCTCCTTCTGTTTTAAAATCATTACCCCTTGTCCTATCACAACTGGCCCTGCTAAAGAGTTTCTCCCCATCTTTCCTGTAGGCCCGCTTTAGGTACTGGAAGGCTGCTATAAGGTCTCCTCAGAGCCTTCTCTTCTTCAGGCTGAATAGCCCCAACTCTCTCAGCCTGTCCTCATAGGAGATGAATAAACAAAACCATGTAAAGCATTCTAGGTTTCTTTAATGAATATAGTACTTCTATTTCTGGGAAATACATAAATAAATAAATAAATAAGTAGAACATGCAACTAACGTCATCTCACTCTACTCCCACAAAACAAATGAAAAGCTTGTTGACATTAATGGGAAGGGTGAAAACCTGCTGGGATCACTTACCATCAGATGGAACCGGCGCACTGTAAGGCGCTGCTCCTCCCTGGCCTCCTCGTGTTCCGGCAGGTCCCCACAGCTGCACCTGCAGCACAGAGACAGGGAGCTTGCTGCAGAGAGGTTAGGATGCAAGGTCCACTTGGCCAAAGGCAGGACCCAGCCTGTCACAAGGATCTGCTTCCGTGTGATCTGACAGCAGAGGTGTCCTGAAGAAAAACCCCTCGCTTACCGATTTCTATTTAGAAGACTGAACCATCCTTACAGAAAGCAGAAATGTTGCCAGCAGTATTAAGATATTGCCCATAGTCTAACTTTTTGTCTAGCGTGGTGTAAATAACTCAAGGGAAAATGGAAAGTGGAAGGAAAGAAAGGAAAAAAAAAAAATGCAGTGTTTCTGAAGTGCTTCATGCAACTCTTATAAGCCCTCTCCTCTACCCTCAAAGCAGCTGCTTGAAAGATCTCTGCATCATGGTGCCTGAAGGCAGAAGTGTTCTGCATCAGTTCAGAGTCCGCAGTGTAACTTAAAACAGTGCTCATGGTTTCAGTGACGTCTTTTACTGCTGAATCATAAACAGAATGGCACTCTTCATAATCTCAAATAAAATAAAAGCCAATGCAGACTGAGGTCGCTCCTCTTTGCTTCATAATTATATATCATATTCCAAAAGTTAACTATTGACATTCATGGTGTTAAAAGACAATAACAACGTGGCTTGCCAAAATATGGAAAATATTTTATTTTTTAAATCTGAACATCTGTTTCAATTTCAGCTGAGATGCTGCTGCAACTAAGAACAGCAACAGCCTCTGGTCCCACATCGAAGGAGACAGACCCAGAAGCAATAAGTATGCCCTACGCCCTGGGACAGTGCTGACAGCGGGTTTTTGAACCTGCATGGTCGTGCTCCCAAGCCCATCCCTTCCAGGGGCATTGGTGAGAACCATCAAGATGCTTCAACATGGCCGTGTCAAAACAGAGAAGACAAACTGCTCTGATTACACCCATGTACTTAAAGCAGGCCAGCCACGCTGTGGAAGATGCAATTATTCCAACACAAAAGTACTCTGCCTCTACAGATAGTACCCCTGCACAAGGAGAGGAACAATTTTATTGCAGTAACTCCCACAAAGCAGGCATTACTGCTATAAATTAAGTGTAACAGGCAGGAGTAGGAAGGGAAATCACATCCCTGACTAAGCTGGTTACAAAAATTGTGCGTGGGCTGGACCAAGGCATGGGGTTTGAAATATGATAGCTGGGGGAAGTGGAAAACAATGTGAGGAGAGATGACAAGGACTGATTCTCCCTCTAGTGAGCTTTATAGCTCACCTTTCTGAAGGCCACAACATTTCATAGTCTGCAAGCTGATCTCCTTCGACAAGGCAGGAAAGGAAAGCAACAAACGCAAGAGGCCTCTGCCCATTCAGTACGCCAAGCCCTGCTCACCACATTCATGTGATTTACTTGTTTTTAAAGAATCATAAGCTTGATTGTCTGGATAGGAATATCCTAATAGGTTAAATAAAGAATTCACCTGTGTTTCAAAGATGCTGATTTTGCCCCAGTTTTCTACCTGGAACAAGCACTTTTCGGGATTTAAAGAAATTAAAACAAATCACACTGGTAGTTTCCAACACTGAGAAATTTGTGTATTGTAATCTTTAGGCATCAAAGGCACTCAGAAACCTAGACTAAATAGCAAAATACCTTAAACACAAGAGGACTGTCAAAAAAAAAAAAAAAAAAAAAAAGAGTAGACACTAGGAGTGGAGGAACACCAAATGGCCACCCAGAGCTAGGACACGTGTGGTAACTTGCTTGTTTCTCCAGCAGAGCAAGAGACTTGCCCTGAAGCAGAGCAGGGCACACAGCCCAGCTCACCAGTTCTCACCCCATCTACAGCAGGCATCTACACCCACAAACATTCAGAAATACACAGCCCAGCAGTAGGGAGACAGCATTCAACATGTGATCTGTTTTTCCACAATCACAGAATTGTTTGTGTTGGAAGAGACCTTAAAGTTAATCTAGTTCCAACTCCCCTGCCATGGGTGGGGATAAAACATTACATATATGCAGTTTGTGCAGAAAAAAATTTGGGGGGGCGGGGGGGACGGATGGACACATGCCAACAGGTATTCTAACATGTTGCATTCAATTTATGTTGAAAACAGCAAAGAAATTAATCCTCAAAACGCTAACGCAGAGGGACAGTCTACATTTTTGATACACAATCTAAACCATTTACTGGAAAGCTATTAATTGTAAAGTGAAAAAAGTATATTAAATTGAATTAAATATTACACTTAGCCCTTAAAATTATGGACCCTGTTTCTCCCTTTTATCAACTTTGATCTGAAGGAAGATGTAGAGTACAGGTTACATCAGCAGCTGCAAAAAATCCTGTCTCTGAAGGAATTTAAATTGTCTTTACTGTACTTCTATCTTCGTCAATTGATTAGCAAGGCAGCTTTGTATCATATATCTCATTAATTAGCACTTTTGAATTTCCAAGTGACCTAATGGTTTCCAGGTGAAGTTTCTCAGTTTATCAGAGGCAATTCAAAGCCTTAGGAACTCTGCAAACAGAAGAAGAGGGAAAAAATCCCCGTCATTAACATCCCAGCTTGGGTTAGGACTGTTGTGCAGAGTTATGGATGATCTAGATTTTTCCTTTGCTTTGGTACTGTGGTTTTCTATAGGAACAAGACACATAATTATGCTGTATGTCTGTCTACCGAAGGCATTTTCCACTAAGATTTAAGATTATTTAATTACACAGCTACCAGCCACTCACAGTTAGAAACAGCTAACAAGCGCTAGGAGACCCAACAGCCTACATTCCCCCTACTAGGACGCATAAAACATTAGCACATTAGAGATGTTAATTTTAAATTAAATATGATTAAAGAGAGGTTACTTTAAACTGACACCTAACATCTGGTCATTCCTGGCAGCAAGCTTGCCACTCCATACCATCAAAACAACAGAGAGGAGCAATGCTGCTGAGGAGCAAGGGTGAGCATGTTCACCCAGTACCCTTGTAGCAACAATCAATTTGTTTTCAGAATAGTTTTAACACGTTATTCTGCGCATATGGACAAAAGCACCCCCAACTAACCAAAAAATTAAATTCTGCCACTTCACCACTAACAATGTGTAAAGACTGTCATCCTCCACAAAGGTCACCACCAGTAGCTTTACCTCCAGAGCACTGGAGCACTGCAACACTGCTCTTCAGAGCCTGGCGTCACTGCCAAAGCCTGAATGCTGGCAAGGTAAGAGCACTGAGGGCACCATATTCAAAGACATGGTTTTTAGTGCCTTTCTTAGAACAAACAAATTATAACAAAGGTGTTATCAGAAGCATGGAAGAGATGTGCAATCTATGGTGAGAAATAACTGTTCTGTAGGAATATGGCTTTATAAACTGCTTAATGCATACGCAGGTACTTCCTCTCCATTTTTGATGCGCTTTTCAGTTTTTTTTCCTGAGTCCTTTTGCAAGCTCTTCCCAATCCAGTCTGCCCTCAGCCAGAGACAGCACAGACTGTTCCCAGAGTCTATTATAGGAGCATATCTTTCTTATCTCAGTAAAGGTACCAATTTTAACATCCATAAAAGCAAAAAGAACCACACTGATGTATTCTCTGACACTTTACAGTGCAGCAATTTTCTTCCTGCTGGCAATGTAAGCAGGTGACCTGGAAGCCAGACCAGCTGGTAATTCGGCTTCTGAATCACTGTGCAGATTTAGCAAAGTCACTTATGTCCAAGTTTTCAGATTGGGCACTAACATCAAGGTGTTTTACACCTGAGGTATTTAAGTCTGGCATCAAGCATCCAAAAGTTACCACAGACTTCAACCTCAGTCACATCTGCCTTCCAAACAAGCACCCCGAATCCATGTGCATGTCATAAAATGTTGGGTTATTCAGTCTCTAAACTTCAGCTCTACAGCAGAAGTATACTGTAAGACTTTCATCAGACCATGGAGCCAATCATAAATTGCTGTAATCTATACCATTAGAGGTCAACACACATGCACTTCCACATGAGGATGAGATTTAAGGAGGCCTGTCCCATGGATTTCTATCCAGCACACAGGGTGCTGTAGTAATCAGAAATGGAGATTTCCATATGGACACCTACAGGGATTTGTAAGACATTAATCACTTACAATGTTTATTGTAAATGGGATGAAGAGATTCATTGAAAACATACATTTGTGCATGTTTTCATATCGGTGCGACATTACAGTGTAGTATCTTCCTTAAACTTGTATTGATGTACTCTTCTAAAACCTTTCCTTTTGTCCCAAAATGTGTGTGTATGAAAAAAAAAAATACTAACCTCAATGTTACTGTAAGATATTTTAAGAACTTTCTCCAGAAATAAAACCAATCTGATTTTGTGCTACAGGTCACTACAGTCGTCTAGATTTACATCTCCATTAACAGATACCCTCACTGATAATACTCTGTATACTCAGCTTTGCAGGAAAGTATAACTGTTTGATGTATACACGACAAATTGTAGGGAAAACAGGCAAGACAACATTCTTGGGTTTTTATGAGACATAATCAGCCACCTTCATATTTTTGGTAATAATATTCTTCAAACTACAAATGTTGATGTTCAAGATTTACTTTTTGAAAAAGATAAAGCAGATAATTTACTCAGTACGCTAATAGCTAGCTGAGAGGAACTTCAGGATGCAAAACAATGAAAAGTCTAGTCATAAATGCCTATCACAAATGAAAAGTTGGTGAATTTAGAGGAGAAACCAGAGAGCAGAGGAGAAATGACATACAGATCCACTGGTACCCCTCAGTGTGGCTGAGTGACAGAACACCACTAACAATATGTGAATTAATTATTTTTTTTTCTCTCCACATTTAAAATGCCATGAATAAAACTTATTTTTTAAATTAAGGTTGAATGCTCAACACCAAACAGATACACCAATGAATTTGTTCAGGTAGTGCCCAAAGATGACATTCTATATATAAGTAAATTAAAGTTCATGTAAACAACCACACAAAAATCAATCCATGTCTTTACAGCAATAAAAACTGAATATAATCAAATATCTGATTTGATCAGCTAAACAACACATGAGGAGAGTAAATAACTGGTTGTTGTTAGCTTGTATCTTCCCACAGTTTAATTAGAAAGAGAATTGCGTAAGCATCACGATATATTAATACTGTTTATGTATTTCCGATACACAAGCAGCCAAGAGTGCAACCTTATTTAAACTGCCTCAATGCTATTTCAGCTCAGGGATCTCACAAGCAATCAAACAGAGCACAGAAAGGCAGGGACTCTTATTTCCACAAAAACATACTTGTTTGGGGGAGGCAGAACAGAGAAATGTGTGGGTAACGCTGCATGTCAGAAAGGGGCCAAGCAGCACCCAAGCCGCAGAACGAGCGCTCGCTTCCCAGGTCTCTGCAGCACACACTGGGATGTTACGTTCCAGGGCCCATGTCTTCTGCACAGGTAAACAACCTGCTGCTCTCACCAGAAAATACACCTCTACCACTTAAACACAAGCCTAGATTCCAGGGAGATGTCTTCTTAGTGCTGGCTGTCAAACAAGACAAACTCCCTAAATTCTTGCTCTGTTTAGCCCTGTATATATTTTCACACAGAGCATTCCCACACATCACTGTTTACTGGACCTTTATATTGGCAACTGCATCATATGGAAAGGAGAAGAGAAAGAGTCTTAGCAGCTTTTTGCTTGGTTTGGTTTGGTTTGTTGTTGTTTGGGGTTTTTTTTTGCTATTCAGTTCAGTTATTAAAAATAGCTAGGGAATCAAAACAGCAACAGTACAGATCAGAAAACAGACCCAGAGATATTAAGGAGGGAATGGACCAGCAACATCAATCCTGTCTGATATGCTGCATGATACAGCACAGCAATTTCTCAGCAAAGCTCAGCCTAAGCTGAAATGCATTTTTTCAGAAAACTTCTTTGGCTTGATTTAAAATATTTTAATAGATGGACGTTGTAGATTTTCCATAAATCAGAGATGACAATTATAAACTAGCATAGTAGAAAAGAAACAACCTGGGTACTATGTTTCTATGTAATGGGTTGAGCAAGTTAATCTCTGTAGAGTTTAACCTGCTTATATTCCCAGCTGTTGAGCCTCAGAAATATCTCTCCTTTGTAGGCACGCGTAGACCACAAGAAGCCACTTAGACATCCTTCAGTTTTTTATTGTAGAATATTTTTCCACTATGTAAAAAATTCTGGTAACTTCCTTAAAGGAAACTCAAACTTTCCAGCATTCAGAATTCCAGATTAGCTAATGTTATATGGAAGAATAATGCTCCTACTTCACAGTTCCCTTTTGATACTCATCTAACCCAAAATCTTTTGACTATGACCTCACGATGGGATTCAAATCCAGAGATCACAATCTCCATGCTCCTTTCCGAATGGCTGCTTTACAGGACATAGTTTGTTATTTACATTCTTTGTCTCCAAATGGAGGACCTTATTTTTTATGTCCTATAATTTTTTTTTTAAACATATTCAAATGACACCACTGGGTGAAAGCGAGGTACAGAAGATAAAGCTTCCAATGTCTTCCAGCTTACTGGAAAACCTTGGACTTGTTACTGCACCTCAATTCCCTGTATCTTGAAAGAGGGGTATCTTAAGATAGAAATAATTACACTTACCCTAACTTCTACCAGCCTTTACATGTTACAAGAGATGAAAAGGAATCAACCTCAGCAAGCACTGAGTTACCCACCACTGACCTTTCCATTAATCAGACAAGTAACTGGTAAACCATATTTTTTAGGTAATCTGTACATTTTACCAATAATTGTATTTTGCTCTAGATGCTTATGATATTCAAATAGCAGCAGGTAAGAGCTCTTACACAGCCACTTCAAACACGTGGCATCATTGCATTCACATTTTGTGCTCTCACTTTATTGACATCTTATTTATGAATTAAAAACCAGTAGATTTTAGTAGGTATTACTAATTGGTACGTTGGTAGCTCAGTTAGGTCTCACTTGCTCCTAAATCTGGTTTGTCAAACTAAGATTTAAAATGGATATTGTACCTTTCACAGTGCCAGAGATACTCCTTGTAGAAAAAGGAGAAAGACAAGTTTTCAAGTGAATTTTACAAGGAGAATTGGCTTCAAGAATATAAATTAAAAATGAAATGCAATAGAGACAACAGCAAAAGGTTTCATACAGCACAAGCATAATCAATGCTTAAGGATTCTCTGCAACCAGAAGAAACTGCCTATTTTTTTCTCCTTATGGTCAAGCCAGCCTGCCATCTCATACTTCCATTACATTACATGTGATTACCTATTTCCTTACAAAATTGCAAACCAGCCAGAGCCCAGCCTTTGTCAAATGGTGAGTAGTTGAATTGCTTTCCTTTCTGTTTTGAAATCCTAAGCTGTTAGCTGCAAGCAATTTGAGGACAAACAGTAAAAAGTCTATAGCATCATCATTTTAAAAAATTACTCACTTTTGTTTCATAATTAACATCCTATAAGTAAGATCATAGCATTCACATGCAGGTGAAATGGCATCAGAAGTTTCTAAAAAAATAATTTACTCTCTTTAAGGGACTTAGGGACTCAATTTTTTTTCCCAAGGCAAGGGAGGTAATATCAAATGCAAAGCGTTACCTCTAGAAGACTGAAGCAACAAATCAAGGAATACTTACTAGCCAGACTTCCATGTTAACTGGCAAAGGTAAATGACAGGTCACTCCGTAGAGACTCATATTCCTATTCTGCCTAGAGATAAGCACCTCAAGCCCTGAGTTATGGGAAAACAACATCGGGGCACCATCATGACCTTCAACTAGCTATTTGGTAGATATATCCTTCCTGTGCTTGGCCTAAATTAGAAGACTAAAAACCAGGTGGATGTGGTCAGTGAACTCCCCAGTTCATTTAAAAATTATCTTCTGGTAAAGAACAGCAATATTATTTTGGGTTAATTCAACTTGATTCTATTTCTGTTTTGCTGCCTAACAGTGCTCATTACTTGCAGAACCTTAACTTTTGCATTCCAGCCTTACTATCTGGAATCATCCCAAAGCCCACAGCAAGGGGGAAATCCTGTGTGTTGTTTCAGGTCCACTAAGAGCGAGGCAGCCAAGGCAGAGCCG
This sequence comes from Ardeotis arabs, assembly GCA_011801015.1. Taxonomy (NCBI): domain Eukaryota; kingdom Metazoa; phylum Chordata; class Aves; order Otidiformes; family Otididae; genus Ardeotis; species Ardeotis arabs. Next base: position 27,679 of record JAAGAY010135871.1, read on the forward strand.
CCCACGCGGCCGCACGGGGCTGCTGATCCTCACCAGCCAAAAAGAGCAGCTGATTCCCAAGCAAGACTTCCTGAATTTCCAGTAGCCTTGCATGGAAGTTTGTTAGATGAGAATAAAATTGAGAAGTATCAAAAGAGGACTTGTAAGCAAGCTAAGAGCTTAGAAGTCTGGGGATTTGCTTTTAACCAGCTGAATACCTATTCTGGTAGTGATGGTAAGCAGCTCTCCTCCCTCTCAGCCTCCCAGGTTTCCAAGGCAGTCCTCCAGTGCCTGTCATATCTGCAGAAGATCCTCACATTCCTATCATTTGTGTTATCTCCACAATGTACTGAACCACGTAGCTTTTTCTCTGGTGTTGACAAATTGTACATTACACTGTATTTTTGTTAAACTTTCTGTAACACAGTTCTCAAAAACTAGCACAGTATTTATACATACCAACCATGAATACAAACACAGGCATTAGACCACTTTCATGGAGCTCACAAAGTGCTTTAGTAGACTAAAGAGAATTTTTCTTTCTTTAAAGGAAGTTTCTTACACTCTTATCAGCATGCTGAACAGCTGCACATGGGGACAGAGCTATCACGTATCCCAGTACTCACCCAATCCTCCTGACCAAAGTGGTCAAAACAGTAACAAATAAGTTGAAAAATGGAAGAAAATAATCTAAACATAGAATTACAAAGATTTCCATTTGCCATCTGTTCTTTATCTCCAGCATGCTGCTGCACTGAGCAAAATAGATTCTCCTTGCTGCCTATGAGATGAAAAACAAACAAAAAACCCTCTGGCTAATGAAGTTTTCTTCTAAAATCAACAGCACAATTTACATCCATGTAAAGATACACTAGAGGAAAGGCTTGAGCCCATGGTTTTAAGGGCACAGAATTGCTTGTGCCAAGCCAAAAATGAGTATTTGAAGCATATGCAGAAGCGGAGACATTGCTCTTCCTCCCACCTTATCCACTCTCTACCTGAGATCACAGTGTCTAATCCCCTGCAACAGTACTTCTTAAGATAAATTATTCACTTTTTCCACTCATTCCACTGTACCTATGCACTGTGATCACAGCACAGGTTTGTAAGGAAGCAATACTTCTGTAAGAGAGAGTTGCCTGTTCTCCTTACCCTAAAAGTTTCTGAACACGCTAGCAAATTTCAACTCAGTCTTGAGAGGTAGTAGAGGTCTCAAGGTTATTATGTTCTTGCATGTTGCATGGAAAAATTGGAGGCTAAATGGAAGAGAGAGATGCAAATTATCAGTCCCAGGGGTGAAAAGGCAAGAACTCACCCACTCCCAGAGGCAAGCACACAGATAGCCCTTGCGTTACGCACCGGGGACCTGCCGATGCTTCCCACTCCCTGCCTGACAATGCAAGTCTTGTGGGCAAGGTCAAAGATGACTGGGGGAATATTTGTCACACAGCTGCAAAAAAACCCAGGCTCGTTAGGTCTATGAGCCATCTAACTATGACAGCTCGTCCTGTGCAACCTATAATCACATCACTACAGGCTACCTGCATATAAACATCAAGGAAGGCTGTTAAGGGATCTTTAACTCTGCATCAGAGTTATCAATCAACTTCTCCCCCTCTACTCTGCCCTGGTGAGACCCCACCTGGAGTACTGTGTCCAGTTCTGGAGCCCCCAACATAAGAAGGACATGGACCAGTTGGAGAAGGTCCAGAGGAGGGCCACGAAGATGATCAGAGGGCTGGTGCACCTCTCCTATGAGGACAGACTGAGAGAGTTGGGGCTGTTCAGCCTGGAGAAGAGGAGGCTCTGGGGAGACCTGATAGCGGTCTTCCAGTACCTCAAGGGGGCCTACAAGAAAGATGGGGAGAGGCTGTTCAGTAGGGCCTGTTGTGATAGGACGAGGGGTAATGGTTTTAAAATAGAGGGAGGTAGATTTAGATTGGATATTAGGAAAAAATTTTTTACAATGAGGGTGCTGGAACTCTGCAACAGGTTGCCCAGAGAGGTGGTGGATGCCCCATCCCTGGAAACGTTCAAGGCCAGGTTAGACGAGGCTCTGAGCAACCTGATCTAGTCGGGGATGTCCCTGCTCCTTGCAGGGGGGTTGGACTAGATGACCTTTGAAGGTCCCTTCCAACCCAAACTATTCTATGATTCTATGATCCGTTCTGCACATCAAATTTACAGAGAACAGAGAGTTCCCACAAAGTGACGCTCACATTTCCTCGTGTTCCAGAGCAATTCAGCCTAAAACAAAGGAGATATTTCACAGAAAGCATGATAACCAACTACTCTCCCATTTTAATTTAAATAAGGAAAATCACACTTCCTCATACTCCAAAGAGTTAATCCAGACTACCTGTAGGTTTAACAAAACATTCTGCAAATCCAGGAAGGAAAGGGGTTGCTGTAGTTATAAAATGGATCAAGCTTTCACAGTACATTGCAGGCCTAAAAGTATAAAATCAAAGTACATTAGCTGTAAAGCTGTTTTCAGCAATGATGTATGTATTTTCTGTACTGTTATAATTCTATCAGAGGGGAGCTCAGCAGGGCAGACATGATCAGCATCACAACACCGAACTATGGCACCAGAGACCCGCTGCTTTTTTATCCAAAACTCCTTACGTACCTCAACCATGCATCCTGCGCCAGAGCCACCATGGTGACATCTCCCTCTGACTCTCAATTTGCATTTTAATCCATCCCTAAGATCTCACCTGTATTTTGTTATTACCACCTCAATTTTACAGGTATTAGGTATAGCCTGTGTTTTCTCTAAGAGAGCCTGAGATGTTTAAAAAAATAAACTGCAAATTAAGGGTCTAGTTTCTTTGTTTCTAGACTTAATGTTTGACTATTGAGAGCCAGCCAGGGTGGGCAGACCCTCCCCTCCATAATAAGGATAAACAATCTTTCTGCTGCAGCTCTGCATGGCAGGAAGGACAGATGCCCAGGGGAGGACAAGAAAGGGTTCAAGGAATCTCTGTTGGGAGCACCGCTCTCAATCTCCAGTACTTCTGCAACTCGCTCCGCTAGCCTGGAGGTGCATGCAAAGATATTTCCTCAGCTGAGCATTCAGGAACATCAGGACAATTTTATTATTATCTTAAGGAGATACAGAGTGCAGGTCACAGCAAAATGGCTTATCCCAGCTTCATCACTACAACCAGCTGATCAGGAAACTGAGCCAACCAAAAACCATCCCAGAGAGAGAGGAAAAAACAATAAAAGGACAGAGTAGGAAGAGGAGAAACAGGAGAGATTTAAAGCAGATTCACTCTGTAATCTGAGCCCAAAGGAATAGGCAGAAAAAAAGTAACCAGAGGAGGAGTGTCTTAGCCTAAATTAATCTTGAAGAAGTTGTCTACAGGAAACTGTATCATAACTGGATCAGAAAACAAACAAACCAAAACAACCAAGTAGGAAGTCGATTGTCTTCTGATGGGAGAGAAAAAAAAAAAAAAAAGTCTGTGTCCTAAAAAGAAAGTCACAAGAATAGCTGAATTTTGCTGCAGTGGTAACTACATTGTATTCTAAATAGATTATAAGGAAAGCATTGACTTTCATCTGAAACACAGAGGCTGACAGCAATTTAGTGGTTGCTAGCAATGTAACAGCAAAGCTGTGGAACAGGAGCTCACCTAAGGAGGGACTGAGGTACCCACACAGCTCACACAGAAGGTGCAAGAAGGCCCGGGGATGGCAGGGTGCGGAGCTTGTACTCCGAGCTCTGCTTCATTCTTCTCTGCCTGAAATCTTCCTCTGCCACTGGAATTGCACACACTCTGTAGAAGATGTCCCCAGTGACCATAACCCTGTCTGGTGACCTTGGACAGGTGACCAGCTGACCCATCAGTTCCCAAAAAGTCAGGCCAGATATCAGAGTGGCCCAAATGAAGATTTGCAGACATGGATTTAGAGGGCAGGGACACACACAAATACAGGAACTCCAGCAATATCCCAGAGCAGCGGAGCTCACCACCATCTGCATGCTGCAGGGAACAGAGACTTGCCTGCTCCTTTCTCACCTGATGCATCTGCTTCCTCAGGAGCTTGGCTTTCTCCCTAGTATCTCTGCCCCTCACTTCTCTCATCTTTATGGCTTTCACTCAAAGCTATAGAGAAAAAGAATGGCATGGAAAGAGCAGGCAAAGGAAATAAAAATTACTGCAATGGAGAAAAGCAGTCAGCAGCTATTTTCGAGGTGGACACTGCATAGTGGCAAAACCACAATATCCTCATCCCTCCTACACAGAAGGGTGATGTTCCGTTTGCAGCTTTGGCATAATTCTCTAAGTTGCCCTCTTTTTCAGTCTGCATTTACTTTCATAATATACCCTCACTGGGATCCCAGATGAGACTATTTCCACATCCCATTCCTATTTTCCTTAGAGAGTGAAAGGAAGATCTTCCACACAGAGCCAAGCAACCTCATACAATAGCACTGTTTCCTTTTATTTCCTCCATCTGAAAAGTAGAACTGTGTTTAAGAAATCAGATGGGAAATAGCTGACCTCAACTGCTGCATATCTACCTGTGGGTACTTAACCCATACAACTATTAATATGACAGTCTCTTTTGAAAACTTTAAAACAATAAGCTTCAACCACTTGCCTGCAGACAATGCAGTCAGGCAGTTAAGCTGCATAAATTCATCCATCACTGTGTATTTTTTTTTTTGCAACCCACATAGTGAGTCATTCATCTATTTCCTCTTTCTCTCTTCCTTTGCAAGCAAAAATAGTTAAAACTCACTAAAAATCATAGACAGATGACAAGTTTGGACATTTCAAAATCCTTTAAAAAAACACAAATGAGAAAAATTTTATTTATGCATTTCTTGAAAATGATACAAAAAGAAATAGTGCTGAAATTTATGAAGTGGAACACTCCAGCCTGGAAGCTGCCTGACACTTCTCTGATAGCTATTTCTTTATCATTATCAGGCCGGTTGTTTTGACAGCTTCACTTCTGAGCTGACTGTAAATCTGTGAATATTTCACTGATAATTGAACTGGAACAACTACCAACAATACCCATTGGCTTGGAGTGTGAAGATTTAGCCAGGCTCCAGTAGGCAATAACATACCTGCATATGAGTCAAAGTGCTGAAAACCTGTATTTACTTTGTACCGTGCAGTTCGCTGGGATTTTTTAAAGTAATTGTTAACTATCTGATTAAATTAACAATGTGCTTCATGAGTTCAACCCTTCAAGAGACAGCTGCATTTACACAATAACAAAACTGCTTAAATTTAGGAAAGAACAAAAGCTTTATTTTAATTTGAAAATTAAACTGGCAACAACAGCAAAAATCTTTATAGGGCTGCAGGATTCCTAGGTCTCTGTGGGGTGCTGCTTCTTTAAACCACGCCATTAGCTTTAGTTCACGTTACTGTTTAGCTCCTATCGTGCACAGTCACGCTCCTATCTCACTACAGCTGATCCCTGAGAAGAAGTTGCTCCAATAAGTCCTGCTTTTTCAGCCTGTGACAGTCAGGATCTGACTGACACCTGCCAAGAAAGAAGGGGGTGCCCCAAGACAGCCAGCCCTTCGCAGCTCCTTGCTTCACCTTCTCTGAAGGATACCCCTACTTCAACAGCCTGAACCCTACACAGTTGGCATCCTAATCACAGTTGGCTTCCTAAATATGAAACAGAACAAACATTTGGCATCTTAATTCTTTCCAGTGTTTTATTTTCAACTGCTGGGTGTTCAGGCACAGATAGTAAAGAGCACCGCGTTCCAGAGCATAACAGCTGTCAGTATTCACAGCTTAACAACAAAGCAGTGAGACTGGCAAAATATTTTTTGAAAAAAAAATCACTTTGGGAGAGAGGGAAAGGTTGGAGACAGGAAACATGTTCTTATCTTTTAGAGCACTTCCAGCTAATTTGATTATAAGTCTTCTCCACACTATAACTGAGCATCTCTCTGATCCTCAGACAACTGCTGCAGGCTGGGAGGTACAGTTACTTCTTTATCCAGACTGAAAAAACAACAGAGTTTAAGTGACTTGCCAAAGGTAACACACAAAGCTTATGGTGGAACAAATAACAAAACCTGTGTATAAGTATGATCTCTGCATCACATATGAAAGAGTACCATGTGAAAAGAGTACTTGGCAGAAAAAAACCCTACCAAGATAAACATTACATTGTAAACTATCTACCTACAACTTTTTAATTTTAACTCTACCATGTGTAAATCCTACTTTTTTAATAAGTGCATATTTTTTCTGATTTAACTTTTTTTTGATCAAAGGACCTTGACTTTTTTGGGGTGCTGTCCCATCTGCCACCATACTTTGCAGGCATAGCACATCAGATGTCAAGATCCACAGTGAAACCAAGAACTGATCTCAGACCCTACGAATGGCCATCATGGTCCAGACAAGAGTCCAGCTAGGTCAACATCCCACCTCCCACAACTGCGAGTGGGCATATCCCTTAAGGATGCTGAGGGAGGAGCAAGAACAGGGCAAAAATGTTTTCATTCCATTCCACAGCATGTCTCCTCTTTGAAAGAGCAAAATACAAGTGCATTTAACATGGGTTTCACAAAGTATGGCAGCTTGATGTCCTTGTCACATTATGATTCTGCTTTGTATCACAAATATAACTGTAAAGATCTTATGTATTAAAGACACTCAGCAATTTGGGTTTAGGAGATCCAATTTCATAGCCTTCAGCTATTTTGCTAAATATAGAAAATAGCTGCAACAAGTGCAAGCAACAAGTGCAGCACACAGCGGCTGTACAAACAGCCAACTCTATCAGACTCCAGCTCGTTTCAGGTAGGCTTCTGTGTTGCCTGCATACCTCGGTGATCATAAGTAGGAGAAAATACAACTGGCACGTTCTCAAAAGGTGAATCCCAAGGAAGAGCAGCAAAGGTTCAAGAACAAGCCCCTGACAAAGGAGGAGTTGTTACATTTAGCTTCAACCTAACCATCAGATGGGTAGGCAAGTCTGAGAGTCTCTCTGAGCCTGTTCACTCAGCTCCTCCTCAGATTTTGGCTAACATGCAGCCCATCCCAAGGCCTGATGTATGCTGGAAGCAGTGGGATTAGGTTAAAGTGAGAGCAATGCACTGGCAGGACACAATGGGCAGGAAGGGCTAAAGGTCATCACTCAGCTGTTATCACCTCACATGTTATCGCATGCAGCCATCATCCTTGCATTTCAATTGTCTGACATTTTTTTCAGAATCCACTAACCTATGGAAACAGTACAGACCCCACTTCCTCAGCTTACCTACCCCAAAAGCTTTTGAAGCAGATCCAGCAGCAGCCGGACTGCTGAGGTTTTTTTGCTACCCAGTATGACACAGGGGATGCCCGCACCATGCGGGAGGAGGAAGGATGAGCACTCTCACCCCCAGTGAGGTAACTGCTTTGCTTGCAGGTGCAAAAGTTACAAATCAGAGAACTTGGGAGTCAGAACTCTCATTAATTAAGCAATGAATTAGTGAATTCACATATTAAACTAGTCTGTATAAAGGGGATTGAGCTCATTCAACGTGTTCATTTGTTTTCCTTCCTAATGAGTTCACTGAATAGTTTAATTTACAGAGTACATGGTCCTGTAAATTTGAAAGGACATTGACACTCCCCCTCCCTCAATCAGGTGTTCAAGGATGAGAACAGTGAGGTATTTTTCAGGTTTATAAATCCACATTTGTCTGTAGGATTCAAGACAGTATGGTTAACTTTTGTTGTGTTGCATGTCCTTCACCCTAGATTCAAATAACGCTGACAGCTAACATGACTAATATCACAAGATGACGCCAGACTCAATACATACATCTAATCACCCTAAAAGGACAGGATTTTTCTCACTACATATTAATTAGATTTCCCTCTAGCGTAGCTCTGTGTACGTCAAGTAATGAATTCCTGCCCTGCGTTTTTAATATCTCAGATCATTTCACTCTTAGGAAGTCACACGTAGGATAGTCAAAAAGTTTCCACTTCAGCCTTATCCCTGACTATACACATAGTTCTTTACTTTTTTCTGTGCTTGCACCTCTCATGCTTGTTAGATTGATGAACCCCTGCAGTCACTGCTTAGGCAAGTTATACATATTTAATTCTTAATTTTTTCCTCATAAATGAATTTCTACAGCTTCTACCCATTTACACTGCTTTTGAATTTCCTTCAGTGATCAATATCTTTATGGTAATAGGAGCACTGAAGTCTAAGCGCCTTTCAGGTACTGTCATAGCAGTGCTTTTATTCTCTTGTCCCCTGAAACAATCCCTCCCACACATGCAACACAAAATTACACTGGTCTTTCATACCACCCCAGCATATTCACATGATTTCCTCAACATTAAAACCTCTTTTCAGGAGTGCCAAAATCCAGTGAGTTTACTCCCAAGTAGCTATTATATTTGCTCTTTTCCTTTTGTCTACCAATTTTTTTGTGTAGCACTAGAGAGGGTGGCTAGTAAACTGCAATATCAAGCGACTTCAAATTTACTTTACTACAACAAAAATTATAAAATAAGTACTACCTCAATCCCTCTAAAACCTGTCACTTTTATGTTACTCTTCAGATGCCTTTCAGATTCTCCCTCAATATCCATGCCAATGGATTTAATTGGGACACAAGAGGAATTTATAGTTATTCATCCCTTTTATCAAATGGCTCTATTTTTTCAGCACCAGTGAGACAGCAAGGCCTAGAAAAAAACACACCGGCCACTTCTGAACTTCATCTTGTATTCTGCATGTGCAAAACACAGAGTACACATAAGCACGGTCTCTATTCAGTGGCAGCAGCTGCAGGGTGATGTTAGCAGCTGTGTTAAGACACAGCTGGCATTGCCATAGTGCCACTGCTCTTCCCCTCCCATGTAACATGGACTCTGGACCTCTGCAGGAGCATTAAAGATTTCAGGCCAGAGGGAGAAACTAGGGTGAGCATGATGAGGGCTGTGAAGGAATACAACACCAAATCAAGCCAGCAAACTCCTGACTGTGCCTGCAAAAGTGATTTATGATAAGGAGAAATGCATTGCATAATCACTGCACCCATTGATACAACACTAAGACAAACCACCATTGGGACAGCAGGCTTGAAAATGCCTTCCTTTACAAACAGCAGGCTAAAGAGAGGTAAGACTGGCTACTGAACTTGCAGCTGATAAACAGCATAATCCAGCCCCATCAAAACACTAAATTCATGTCCACTTTAACAGCCACCCTTTTACAGTCAGCACCTGTCCTCATACTCGCAGAAGTGAACTCCCTTATGCTGTGCTACACCAACCCTACAGCTCAAGCAGAAACTTTGTTTTCCAGTGACTCTCAGCAAATACCTACCACATTCTAGTTTCTTTTTCTAAAGAAACCAGACATTAATGCTGGTGACAGCATCGGTGGACAAGGGGCGAGCAATGGATATCATCTGCCTGGACTTGTGCAAAGCTTTTGATACTGTCCTGCATGACATCCTTCTCTCTAAACTAGAGAGGCATGGGTTTGATGGATGGACCACTCGGTGGATAAGGAGTTGGCTGGATGGCCGCACTCAGAGGGTGGTGGTCAACAACTCGATGTCCAAGTGGAGACCCGTCGTGAGTGGCATCCCTCAGGGGTTTGTGCTGGGCCCGGCCCTGTTCAACATCTTTGTCGGCGACATGGACGGTGGGATAGAGTGCACCCTCAGCAAGTTCGCCAATGACACCAAGCTGTGTGGTGCCATAGACACGCTGGAAGGGAGGCATGCCATCCAGAGGGACCCTGATAGGCTGGAGAGGTGGGCCCATGCCAACCTCGAAGTTCAACCAAGCCAAGTGCAAGGTCCTGCACATGGGTTGTGGCAATCCCGAGCACAAATACAGGCTGGGCAGAGAATGGATGGAGAGCAGCCCTGAGGAGAAGGACTTGGGAGTGCTTCAACACTCCCAAGTAGCTCAACATGAGCAGGCAATGCGCTCTTGCGGCCCAGAAGGCCAATGGCATCCTGGGCTGCATCAAGAGGAGCGTGGCCAGCAGGTCAAGGGAGGTGATTCTCTCCCTCTACTCTGCCCTGGTGAGACCCCACCTGGAGTACTGGGTCCAGTTCTGGAGCCCCCAACATAAGAAGGACATGGACCAGTTGGAGAAGGTCCAGAGGAGGGCCACAAAGATGATAAGAGGGATGGAGCACCTCTCCTGTGAGGACAGGCTGAGAGAGTTGGGGCT
>JAAGAY010135872.1:0-13909 GCA_011801015.1 Ardeotis arabs
AAAAAAAAAAAAAAAAAAAACAAAAAAAAACCCCAACAGATCAAGAGCATCCTGTATTCTTTGTATCCTACCACCACTAGGGTGAAGACATTAGCTTAAAGGAAAGGAGTGAACAGATGAGAAGTCTCAGACCTCAGTCTTCACCGGCAGTCTCTCTTCGCACACCTCTCAAGTGGATGGAGTGCAAGATGGGGACTGGAGGAGCAATGTCCCTCCCACTGTAAGAGAAGATCTGGATATACATAAGTCTACAGGACGTGGTGAGATGAATCCCAGAGTCCTGAGGAAATTGGGTGATGTAGTTGCCAATACACTGTCCATGATATTTGAAAAGTCATGGCAGTCAGGTGAAGTCCCCAACAACTGGAAAAAGGGAAATATTGCACTCCTTTTTAAAAAGCGTAGAAAGGAGGACCCTGGGAACTACCAACCTGTCAGACTCACTTCTGTGCCCAGTAAGATGATGGAATAGATCCTCCTGAAAGTTATGTCAAGGCACATAGAGGACAGGGAGGTGATTCGAGACAGTCGGGATGGCTTCACCAAGGGCAAGTCCTGCCTGACCAACCTAGGGGCCTTCTATGCTGGAATGCCTGCATCACTGGACAAGGGAAGAGCTACGGATGTCATCTACCTGGACTTCTGTAAGGCCTTTGACGTGCCCAACCCCCAACCTTCTCTCTAAATTGAAGAGATATGGACTTGATGGGTGGACTGTTCGGTGGATGAGGAATTGGTTGGATGGTCGCATCCAGAGAGTAGTGGTCAATGGCTCAATGACCTGATGGAGACTGGTGACAAGTGGTGTTCCTCAGGGGTCTGTACTGGGACCAGTACTACTTAATATCATTGTCAGTGACATAGACAGTGGGATCGAGTGCACCTTCAGCAAGTTTACAAGCGACACCAAGCTGAGTAGTGTGGCTGAGATGCCTGAGGGACAAAAATGAACACATTTTACCATTCCAAGAGACACTTTCCAACACTTTCTAACTTTATTTTTTTAATGCAAATTCACAGTTGTGTCTGTAATTCCATAATTTTAGTTTCTCTTTGAAGCTCTATACTATCTCTTAATATGATATATTTTTCTTAAAATCCATAAAATCCAAACTAAGTTTCTGTCTTTTCTCCTGTAGCTGATGAATTGAAACTATGTAATTTACAGAAGACTTTTTTTCTAAAACCGATGTTCTCCTAGTTCTCTGTCTTTGTAAGGTCTATGTGCTTGCTTAAAAGCAGAATATGTAAAGTTTATATGGGAGATAGAGTTGTCAAGATATTTTCCCTCATCTTTTCTGGCATAACAATGCCAGCTGCTCCTTTGAAATTTTCTTAAAACTCCTAAACATCAACCTCGATGTAAAGGTTTTGCCCCCTTGTTTTAAATAATTAAAAGTTTAGGTATTGGTATTGCCATAACCTCATGCTCTGTTGTCCTAAGCCTTAGTTTTCTACCCGCATGACAATCACTATTACACAATTGCTAGGAGAAAGTCGTAGAAAAATGAGCAGAACAACAGAAGAAAAGATTTGGTATCAGGAAATTTCTATTTAAGAATTCTAACTGTATTCCAAGTGAAACTTCCCTGTATTAAGTAGACCAATTGGAATTTTAAATTGTTAAAACATTGATTGGATTTATAGTAGATTTTTAGTTCTGTTATAATTGATTTGCTTAATTTTTCCGTATAACAAACTTATAAGGATAATGTAACATATAAAAATTGTAACAATTAAAGGAAGAGAGACATTTCATTTAAAATAAATACACTTTGTTAAAAACTGTAATGGCAAATTCATCATTTTCCTTTATTATAAGGTGACATTTTCAGTCCATTTAGGTTTAAGGTGTACTTACAGGGCTTAGTAATAGGTAATTTGTTCAGAAACATCTTTATTCTGAACAGTAGGGGTCTAAATTGCCCCCAGGCTGCAGGCTGAGTCAAATGCATAAATGAATGGAACGGTACACACATAGACCAGAAGTGAATATCATTTTGTGTTTCAAAGAAAACATTTGACTGTAGAATTTACCAGTAGATTAACAATTGAAAAAATACTAAATCTTATTTTCTTCTCAATTCCCATTGAATAGCTATTTAGTTACCACAAGAAAGAAAGGGGAAAAAAAAAAAAAAAGATATGTTTTCCTGAAAGATCATATGGTTGTTGTGTGAGGCCTGGGGGACCACTCTGTCACTATAGGACCAACAATGTAGCACTTAACTGGTGTGACTCACGTTGTGATTCACTTGGCAAATGCTTATTTAGTGTAATCTTAAATTTTAGGAGAAACAACATTTGACCTTTTGGGTTGTGTGTATGTATAGCCAAACATATGCAGTTTCACTTCTGTAAGTGGTTAAATAGGAGTGTGCTGAAACTCAGACATAGTGGAACCAGAAGCAAAATACATATATGTAAGTATCTGCAAAATTAAGATCTGTACTTGAAATATGAAAGGTTTTTCCCTCACTTCTTTACAAAAAAAAAGTTATACTTCTCTTCAGGGAACAACTTACAGACTTACATACAAGCGTGCTGGTTTTTATGAAAGTAATTACATATTTTAAGCTATTTATTTTATCCTGCAAAGCTCAATTTCTATTCTACAATTAAAACAAGTTAATTCTATACTGAAACTATGTTTCTATAGAAACCTGGGTGTTAAATGTATGTCAGTATTTTCCATGGAAGGTTTCTTCAATTTTGCAACCCAAATAACCTTCAGCTAGAACCTCTGTGTTAAATTCTCAACTCATTACATTTATATAAAATGAAGATGTTAAAAGATAAATTATATTCATATCAATATGGAATTTTGGAAGGGTTAATGTCTCTGCAGGGCCATGCTCACTTGCTTGTGAGGCCTGGAGCCATCTGGGGAGGCAAATTACTTTGAAATTTCCTCTTATTGAGAATTACCTCTTGTCCTGGTTCTGGCTAGGACAGAGTTAATTTTCACCTGAGCTGGGAGGAGACCTGGAACTGGTGGTCCCTGTGGCTGGGGACACAGTTGGGATAGGTTACTAATTAGCCAACAACTGGGGTAAGTTTACCCAAATTGGCCCAAGGATTCCACCTCATGGGATGCCATGCTCAGTATATAAGTGAGGAAGGTGCTGAGCAAAGCTTCATCCTACCTGGGAGGAAACTGGGTGTTGGGATTTGCTGTGAGTTACTGTACTGTATTTGGTTTCCCCTCCCTGTTTTGTTTTCTTCTATTATCTCTCTCAAGTTTATTTTTTGTTTCATCTCAACTCATGAGTTTTGTCTTCTTTTCTTTACCAATTCACCTCCTTGTCCCACTGGAGCGTGGGGAGGGGGTGAGTGAGAGACTGTGTAGCTTGGTCCTGAGCAGGGCTAAACTATGGAACCTTTACAGATTTTTTTTTTTTTCTTGCAGGGAACTGGTTTGTTGTAATAATATTTTGTAGTAGGGATTAAGGTCTTGTCTCTGACCTGCCTCTTGAAATTATAATGTTCAGATGTACATCAAAATCGTATCCCTGGTGATATTTTAGTGTTCTCAAATGTTAGTGTAGCGTGACACTTATCTGAATGGTAGGACTGTAGCTGTGCTAGGTTATGGTAGAGATAAATGCACAGCTGTGGTGAGCTAAGTAAAGTGGTTGGTCTCCTTTTGACTCCGTTTAAAGATGCCTGGAAACTCTTTGTTCACTTCTGCTACTGAATATTCTTAGATTGACTAGGAGGAGAAGATGCATATGTGACATAAAGTCACACAAGACTTCCTTTTCAAAAGGGAAACACAGCTAACAAAAATCTGATTCAAATTCAAATGTTACCCCTACATTGCACTTAACAAGTCGATTTGGAAATACAATGTAATTTTATGAAATACATGTTCTCAAGTCCAGATTTGGTCAGTCTAGCAATACCACAGTAAGGAGAAATTGCACAACTGTACTAGGACACTATTTTAGCATTGAAATTGTGGTTCAGCTTCATAATATGATCAATATTTGTTAAAAATTAAGGAGAGATCTTAAAATTCACATGGCCTAATTTGGTACCTTTAAAAATATGTGGAATTCTACAAAAGAAGAGTCCAGTGAATTACGTATATTTTAAAAATTCTATCAATTCTAGGATGCCTTAATAAAAATGTTAAAAGCAGATATTTATCTTAAAATTATTGTGGTAACAACATGCTATACTTAAATGTTTAATAGCATGAGGTTTTTGTTTTGGAAGAAAAATGTGATATGATTATGTTGATTTCTCACTAAAAAGGCCAATTCTTAGCTGTAAATTCTTAGCTCTGAGTCATACAGTGATTTGGACACAAACCAGAAACTAAAAAAGCAGAGTTTGGAAGGTCACTGCTGTTAGAAGGTCACTTTGTATTTCTTCACCTGATTGTTTGTAAAAGTGATACAGCCTATTTGGCTAACATTACACACATGATTTCCTGTAAGGTTTTTCAATATAAACACACGGTAATGATGTATTTGTGTGGTTGTGAACTACTTTGAAGGGAAATATGTACATGAGCTGTGACTTCACAAAGTCAGCTTGAATAACTGTCGTTAATAAGATTATACAGGATTCCTGTGTACTTGAAGTCAATCTCTTTAGACAAAAACACTCTTTGAACTTTATGTTTTTGTTAAGTCTGCAGTCTTTCGGGAAGATTGTCTTTTTATTGATTATAAAACACTGTAAAGGAAACTTGTATACATTCTGTCTGGAAAAAAAGACGCAGCTTCGGAATCTTAAAATGTCACTCCTGCTATGGATCTGTTCTTGTTCCATGTGGTCAATGCAACATCTCAGACTACTGAAAATTGTTCTATTATCCATAATAACACCACAATACATTTCTAGAACTGTGTTCAGCCACAGGACAACAGGAAATGGTATGGAGGCAACATAATGAGGCTGCTGTGAGAATATGACATCAATTTTTGCTCTTTTTAATTTTAAGCTGCAGCATACATTCAATTCTCATCTCAGCTGTGTCTCAGCCACAAAGACTTCGTCAATACAAAAGATGTTAAGAGTCTAAGGGGGATGAGGAGGGGGGAGGGAGCTCTCCAAAATTGAAAATCCAGTGTTAGATTAGTCTCTTTTTTCCATTAAAGTAATAGAAAGCAATAGTTGAAAAATTGGACTGCAGCTTAATTCATTGCAAGGTTTAGTTTTTGAAAATGTAGCTATGTTTTTTTCACATGTCAGGTAACATAAACTAAGTTTCAAAACTGCCAAACACCTCCAGAACAAGAAAAACAACAAGAAAACATGGGCTGGAAGGCACCTCGGAGGTCTGTAGTTTGTAGTCCTGCTCAAAACAGGATGGTCAGAGTCCTGTCCAGATGAGTTCTGAATATCTCCAGAGATAGAGATTCCACAGCACCTTCAGAGACAGAGATTCCACAACAGGCTGAGACACTTGGGTTGCTCAGCTTGGAGAAAAGAAGGCTCTGATGAGACCTTATAGCAGCCTTTCAGTACTTAAAAGGGGCCTACAAGAGAGCTGGAGAGGGTCTTTTGAAAAGGGCATGTAGTCATAGGACAAGGGGTAATGGCTTTAAACTGGAAGAGGGTAGGTTTAGATTAGGTATAAGGAAGAAATTCTTTACTGTGAGGATGGTGAGGCACTGGCACAAGTTGCCCAGAGAAGCTGTGGATGCTCCATCCCTGGAAGGGGTTGGATGGGGCTTTGAGTGATGTGGTCTGGTGGAAGGTGTCCCTGCACACGGCAGGTGGTTTGGAGCTAGATTATCTTTAAGGTCCCTTCCAACCCAAATGGTGTGGTTATTCTGTGATCTCCAGATGACTTTTGTTCTAGTGTTTGACCACCTCCATGGCAATATGTTTTCTTTATTTTTGAGATAGAAGTTCCTGTGTTCCAACTGGTATCCGTTGCCTCTTGTCGTTTCACTGTGAGCCTGTAAGCCATGCTGGGAGTCACACTGTTGACTCCTGTTTAACAAGTCTATCAGAATCTCCAGGGCCTTTTTTGCAAAGCTGCTTTCTAATCCAGCTGCTACCCAGTCCCATTGCATGCCACCTAAGAGGCCAGACATTGCATTTTCTTTCCTTCAACTTTATGATCTTGTCAACCCATTTCTCCAGCCTGTAAAAATGTCCTTGGATAGCAGACCTGTCCTCAGTGACCACTGTCGTTGGTGCTCACATAGATGAACAGCAAGAGATAATGATCAGAGGTCCAGGCAAATCAGTTTCTCCTCAAAAACTGAATGTGAGCATGCAGCAAATCTCCCAAGACATTAAGCTGATTGCCTCCATACCTTGCAAGAGAGTCTTTAGTAGCAACCCCTCTCCTTTTCTTCATGTGGCAATTTGGTTGAGAACTAGTTGTCTCTGATGTCATCCCTGATGGAAGGTCATCTTCCTGAAGAGTTCCCAAGGCAAGGAACTCGGCTGTTTGTTTGTTTTCCCTAGGACTGAGCTATATTTAAACATCTGGTTCTCGGAGATTATCTTTTCAAACACAATTAAGAGAATTATATGTGCAGTTTTTAAGTTTCTAAATCCTCCAGGACTAAATGGTAAATAGGATCATAATTCATACATAAAAAATATGAGAACTGTATTGGTTAGATCACTATTTGTATTCACCTCTGGAATAGCCTTGATCTGCGGTACATGCCCCACTGTGAACAAACAAATGACAAAATGCACACCAGGCATCAAATCTTAAAACATTTCACTTCCATGGGAAAGCACGAGTGTGGAAGAAAGTCGCATAAGTCTGTGTTAGTTGTTAATTAAGTCTTCTAGACAGATAGAGGAGACAAAAAAAAAAAAAAATTTTAAATGTCATGGCATTTAATACATATTTTTTTATCATTTTCACTGAGTGTATATACACTCTGCAGGTTCAAACAAGCTAAGCCATAAACAGAACTTGTAATGGTATATGGAAATCCACGCTGTTTTTTTCCTGTATTGCTGGAGAACACACAGTTTTTAGGGAGTTAAAAATTTCTCTTTTAACTGCTAGTATGTACCTAGAAGTTACATTCTATATTTAAGGTCAATGAGTAAACAGAACACCACCTGTATCTACAATTACTTTTATTTCTGTATGCAACAAATTATGTGATTAATAGCTTAGCTTTTTCCCTTACTAAGTTAGAGATTCCATGCCCAATGGGATTATAAATAATAAAACCTGGGAATAGAAATCCAGTCCATCTAACTTTTAAAAAGTCCTCCCTAACCCTAGAAAAATACTGGTAAATTTATGTGAGGTAGAATTGGTTTCTATGGGCATAATCTAAAGCCCATGAAAATTAAGGGGAGTATTCCCGATGGTATCTATTTTAACTGCATGTTAATCGTATGAAAACGGTAAAGGATATATTGCAGCATAAGTTGCAGAAAAGGGGGCAACATATCACATAGCCATAATGTGAGAAAAATCATGGATAAGTAAGTTCTAGTGCTGTCCAAAGCAAGGCACGTTTGTGCAGTTGATGCCATGGTCTTTTGCTGAGCAAATGATATTAATACCAGTGTGTGATAAAAGTGACTGATGTCTAGGTAATAGTGGTTAGCAGTTTCTCTTCCTCTAATGGATCGCCCTCTTCACCTGCTCTAAATAACAAAATTTCAACAAGTTGTGGGATATGCAAAGCTCAGCAGCAGCTCTTACATAGTAGGTGACGCTCTGGCATGCACAGCTGTTTAAACACTGCTCTGGCAAAACATAAAATTAGGGGGACAGGATAAATTAGCTATAGCCATAGGGGAAAGAGAAGGTGCACATGAGAATTATTTCATTCACTGAAACTAATGGCAATACATAACAGGGTCAGTGTTTCATCCAGGGTAACTCTTTTCTATTTTCTTGAACTTCAAGACTTTTTTTTTTTTAAAAAAAAAAAATCTTTTCTTTTTTATTTTTCTAAAACGGCCTTTAAATTCTCTGGGAAGACTCTCGGAGATACAGATGATGACACAAGGTCCAAGTGGAGAAATTGAAACACTTTTTAGTCATCTTCTGATTTAAATAGTTCTTCAGAAATAAATAAAAACATGGTTGTTCTTCACAGTATATTGCTTGTATAGTGGCATCTAAGCACACTGAAAGGTAAATATAGTGCTATTCTACTTTCTAATGTATGAATAATGACTGCAGGATCAACTTCCATGGTTTTTTTTTTTTTCCACAGAAGAAAAGTCATCCTTCTGTACCTTACTGTTTCATCTTTACTTCTACACACACCATCAGAATTGGATGTCAGTCCTTCAGACACACAGAATCCTAAGGTTTGCTTGTGATGGCAAAATACAAAGCAGTGGTTAGCAGGAGTATAGTTTTCTTCTCCACTGTCTTTTGTCTTTTACTAAAATTTGGTGACACAGCCTTATAAATATTGCCATCTTGAATGAAGTATTTTTCTAGTGTCAGCCAAATTGTTTCTTGCTGATATAAAGATATGGATTTGGAGTTGATGTAAGTCTGAATAACTCAACCTTCAAGTCAGAAATCCAGTTGGAAATCTACCCTGTGCCCAAAGGAGTGTTCTGCTTTGGGGAAAAAGCAAGCAAAGCTTTGTTTCTGTATTATCACTCTCACCGTTCACTCTTTCTGCAATGTAGCCACTCTCTCCTCTGAGAAAACTTTTGTCCCTCCTTTCCAAGTTGTTGAGCTTTTTACATGACAGTAAGTACCAACATTCTCTCTGAATTCAGAGTATTGTATAAATTATGTCAGAGGTTTTTTCAGAGTTCTATTGTACCGCTCACTTTGCTACTAGGAAAGTTGCACATCTAACAAGAAATCGGAACAAAGATTTTTTTTTTTTTGCCCTAGTATTAAGTATTGGTATTTTATTGACTTTAATAATACAAAGTAGAATTATTAATAACTACTTGAATTTATTTCTAACTAAGAATAACGGTCACTGTTTTGATCTTGTTCCACACTCACTGCTAGATATCATCTTGAACAAATATTATTTCTGTTGGTGGAAGATGTGGTCATGTGTTGTTTTTCCCACTTGTTTGGACAGTGCTGAGGGAACTATAAAAATAACACATTTTCAAATTACAAAAAGGGTAAGATGTAAGAGACAATTCCTCATGATGGTATGATGAATGTAAAAATTGTATGAACTAACAGAACAGAACCTTAACAAAGGTGCAGCTTTGTTCACTGACAAATAGAGAAACTATAAATGTCATAGCATCTGCAAAGTTTGAAGCATATTGAACAATGATGGAATTAACTTAATATAACATTAAAATTAATTTCTGGCTTGGTAAATTACTGCCTTAAGAATACATTCTAATTACTCCCTGAGCAAAATTATATTGCGGTTCAATGGATGGTTGTTTACTACTCCAAAGGATCACATGTGTTGGTACTTAACACCTGTATCATATATATTTAATCTGTATAATGATAAAATGTTTGATATATAGGGTGAAGCATCTAAAGGTTTAAAAATTAAGTACCTAACTGATGTCACAAGAGTGAAGTTAAAAGATTTTATTATACCAAGAATGTCAAATGCTGTGTTGTAATAAAATGAGAAATTTATGCTTGCATATTTCACTTTTACTATAAAAAAATGTAAAGAAATTATTTTACATTATGCTACTAATATCTAAAAATAAGGAGGTAAAACTAGTAAGCAGTATAAATATTAGAAACAGCTTCCAAAATATGAGAGTGAATGCATGACTTGATAGAATGGGTTCACAAGTAAAAAATTTGATATTCCATCACTAGGAGTTTCTAGAACATATAAGGAGAACCATAAAGAAAAGTGAAATAGGCAACAGCCCTGTGCCTTTGGAGGGAAAGATAAGAAGATTAATTGAGAAGGTCCTTGCCAACCTAATAGTTGTTCTTATGTCTTATTTCAAAACACAATTTAATGATTTTACTTTGGAATGGTTTGGTTTTGTTTTTTTTTTTGTGGTAGCTATGAGCTTCACAAAATTTTACATTTAAATTAAACAAGTTGTTGAAATTGCAGGGAAATCTCCTCTCTAAAAATAAAGCTTTTATACAAACATGTGTAACACTGTTCTTAATAAATTAAAGCAATTGGAGTTTCTTCAGTTGTGTATATAAGTCAGGAAAGCACAAGTGGGGACCTGATTCTGTTCTATTTGTAAATTAAAATGACCAATGTGATAGTGTTCATTTGCTCTCGATCAATACCAAAGAAAATAAGATCATAGTCTTCCAATTGATCTCTTTTCTGATTGCAACAAACCCACTTCTCAGGGATGAAATTTTCCCCCTATAACAAATTTAGGATAGTTACAGCAGACAGTGGCAGAAGAATAGAAAATGAAGTGCTTTATTCCAGAGATGAATAAATGCAATTTGTTGTTCTCGCTCACAGTAAGCAGCATCTTGATTTGCATGGTGATACAGTTCTTACCATCAAATGATACATGCAAACGTTCATAAGGCTGCAGTTATCTGCAATATTTGCCTTATATTCAAGTTAAGTTTCCGTCTGAAATGTCTGCCATAGTGGACTTCATTCACCTGGGCACACACGACTAATTAATAGTAACAGATGAACTCCTGACAGATTCCTGAATTCTCTGGATTCAAACATTTTCTTTGGGATCCTTTTCCCAGAACAGGTTATTAGTTATTAATACGTTTGGAGACAGATATACGTAGTCTTTGGAAAATGTTTAACAACAGTATTCTGAATTCATGCTTTGTTCTATTGATTAAAAGGACAGAAATAATTCCTCGCTACAGTAAAACTTATTAATTTCTTTGGGAAAAAGTCTTCCATAGTAAAGATAGTCTTATGAAATCTGGCCAGGTGTTTCATACAGGAATTTATTCTTCTTGCAAAATAGAAAAGACCTGTTAAAATAGGGGGAAAAAATTGAAGGGAGCTGTAAGAGGTTGTAATGGTTTGATACTTTTTCTCAGAAATCACAGTGACTCCTGATGGAGCAACCTCAGCTCACCCATTCCCTAACTTCAAGGGTCCTGCAGCAGAAATAAGGTTTTGAAGAACAGAAAGTAGGTAATTTAGGAGTTCTTTGTCCAGAGCCCCTTATCTGCAGCTGAACTCGTGCACAGCTTATGTACTTTACCATATTTTCACATGTGGATTCTAAAAGCAGTGCAGTGGACTGAGAAAACCGTCATTTAATCCAGGTGATAGAGGCTGGTGAGTTACCTTTTCACCTAGTTCTGTGAGGAAATGTTATTTTTAATTTCTAATATTTTATAAACTATAATGTACTTAGCATAAATGATGCCTATTGTTTGTTCAGCACAGTGCAGACATCATTTGGGAATTTATGAATTTCTTAAAAATAAAACTGTATTATTTCAGATATTCATGAAGTTCAAAATGTACTTATATTATTGGTTTAAGGGTAATATATTCTGTGTTGAATGAAGTGGGAGAATATTAACTATGGAAACAACTACAATTTTTAAACTGAAAAATAACTCTCTTTTTTTGTTAACGTTTTACTTCACAGGTTAAAAAATACATTTCCTAAGAGTATAATGGTGAAATTTTGAGGTAGCTGATACAGATTAACATTCATCTTGCTTACTGGACACTGAAGTCTCATGCATTAAGGGACTTAAAGCCTTAAGTCTTAAAGGACTTAAAATCTTGCCATTTGCTTTGAGATCTTTCAATTAAAAGTCTATGAATATTAAAATGAATTGTATTTAATGCTTTGGCCTTTTTGACATCCTCATGCATTTGATAATGTCATCTATTAGAGAATGAGATTCATATTGAGTTTTCTTGATTTCTGACTTATGTCAAAGCCTGAGAACTAGCTAATCATAATGTTGTTAGGCCTGTTAAGAAAGACGGACATAATTTGTGTCTTATTTTGTAGAAAAAAGATATGTTTCAATTCAATTTGCAAGGATTGAAAATAAGCAATTATAGAATAGTACAAGGAGATATCATTTCAAAGGAATAGAGAAAGAGAAGTGACAGATTTGTGTTTCAGAACTTTAGGAAGTATAAGGAGATAGAACTGATATCAAAGCAAGATTTGGGATTCTAGTGCTTTTGTCCTGATGGGAACAGATATGTCATGCTGCACAAGGGGAACAGATGTCTGTCATGCTGCACAAGGAAGAGTCACAATTACTGAGAAATGGACAACTAAATAAATTACAGCTGTGTAAAAAAAAAAAAACAAAACAAAAAAAAACAAACAAAAAAAAAAAAACCACAAACAAACAACCCCAAACCAACCAACCAAAACACCAAACCTGTACTTTGGTAAAACCTCTGTAAGAATTCTCTTGCAAATTTGATTTAATTTTTCAATCCATGCCACTTCAGCTCTATAACAGCATCTAATATTTAGCTACTTTTTAAATGACTATAATGGTAGGGATCAAACTTTTTCAATATCATTGGCTGAGTTGTCATTGACTGAAGACCCCAGTACCCACCATGTGGGCTTGACCAGAACTTTCTAGGGCTTTCTGGGTGTGTACATGACAAGAGCTGTGGCAGGAAGCCTTTGACAGGAAGCCCTGAGAACACCAGAAGGAGTGCACCTGACACAGAGGGGTAACAGTTTCAAACTGAAAGAGGTCAGACTTAGTTTAGATACCAGGAAGAAATTCTTTACTATGAGCGTGGTGAGACACTGAAACAGGTTGCCCAGAGAAGCTGTGAATGTACTTTCCCTGGATATACTCAAGGCCAGGCTGGATGAGGCTTTGAGCGACAGTGTCTGGTGGAAGGTGTCCCCGCTCATTGCAGGGGGTTGGAACTGGATGATCTTTAAGGTCCCTTCCAACCCAAACCATTCTATGATTCTCTGATTTTCTCATTCTATGATTCTATGAGTCTGTGATTTAGACCTTTTTGCTTTTGACCAGCTCCAGCCTTATATGTATATATTTTTCTCACAAATGATAGTTTTGCCTTAGTGAAAATTTTAAGAAGTCAAGTGGAGTGTATGTATGCATAGGTGAAAGAAGCCCTTGTGTTTAATGCCTTTGACATCTTTTGATGTAGAATCATCTTGATTGCTGATGCCATCTATTGATAAATGGAGAAACATCAATAGAAAATACAACCGGCAATCAACACTGAAAGGCTGATGTATTTATGTGTTGATTATTCAGATGGGAGAGATGTACTGGCAAGTAATTACATCATTGAGAAAAGCTCACCTCTGGGTCTGATTGTACGGGAAAAATCTGTGACATTACTAAATTAGTTCAATTTCCTTTGTCATATTTACAAGAGTGTAAATATTACTATCCACACGAAATAGGATCGCAATGATATACACGCAGATAAAATGTACTTGGTGCACTACTGCATAAATTATAAGCTGTATATGAATGCCAAGGCTAATTTTAACCCTTTAGTAATATGCATTTAGGAAAAAAAAAAGAAGAAATCATGATACAATACTGCTTCTTGGCCCTCATCTCAGCAAGAGTCTGTAGCAAGCTTTGTTTTGTTTGTGATGTTTCAAACAAAAGCAGTTATAGCTTGTTGCAGATGTGGTTTTGAAAGCTCCTCTGGTCTCATCATGTTTTATGTCATGATTAAGGGCTCTTTAAATTATTTTTCCTGTAATAGCAGGCTGTTACAGCTACATACAGGTAACTTCAACCAGATGCTTATTTTTAAAATGTAATTAAGAGAACATTTCTTAAGAAATAATTTTTATAATGATTGCAGTAACTATACTTCCATTTTCCTGAAGTGCCAAGTGTTGCAGTCATCACCTGTTCACTCTGATGGTTATTGCTCCACAGACTATTAACAACTGATAGCACCATTTAACTGACGCTTGATTCCTAACGAATTACTAGGAATGGATGTGTTATAAAATGATGAGCCAAAGCATCTGCTGAACTCTCTGAGATGTAATATATTCTCTAAACAAGTCCTGCAGACAATTTTTTTTTTTT
>JAAGAY010135873.1:0-30196 GCA_011801015.1 Ardeotis arabs
TGAGTGTTTAAAAAAAAAAAAAAAAAAAAGGAGTTTATCTCAGGCATCATCCCGTGAAGTCATTTGAAAGCTACAAAAGCATTAATACATTTGTCAATGTCCTATCAAACTCCACGATCTCCCAGCTTTGCTTTGCTGCTTAATTGAATTATATCATATTGATTTCATTAAAAGAATCTGTACAGTTAAGGTTTTCTTTCCTGTTCCCATAATTATCCTTTTTCACAATTTACAAAAATATTTCATTAGATTCTTTTTACCATGGCATTTTGTATTGTGATCAATGTCAGTAGACAATTCTGCCTTTTTTAATTACTGAACTGGGTGATTAGAGTTAATAAGCTATGAGACATAAATAGTGCCATTTCAAATAAACAAGAAGGAGCTTAGAAACCAAAACAAAGCCTTTCACTGAACTCAGGCACAACTTACACTGAGAGATATGTGATACAAGTGATTTAGTACATTACTTGCTGTAAAGAAGGATGCACCTTGTTGCTTTAAGCAGCAAGATACGGCAGAAGGTTTTCAGGCTTTGAGATATTCCTTTAAAAAGTGCAGCTTAAAAACTACCATATTTTCAGATCACAAAGGTCTTGTATTTATATTTTCCACTTTCCAACTGAAGAGACAGTTGTGCACTCATAAAAATACTTTATAAATGGGCGGTTTTGCTTTTCACTTTTCTTCAGTAAAGGATGCTCTCCCTGCTCTCAAAGGCAGCAGATTTACACAAAGCCATCAGCTCCTCCTAAAAATGGTGTTACAAAGCAGAAAACCTTTCTTTGTATATGTAGTCTATAACGTTTAAGATATGTAATATAAACTTGGATTTGGGGTTAAGGACTAAGAAATACTCTTTTTTAGAACAGTGGGTACACAACGGTATAAAAAGGAAATTTCCTTCCACCTTACGGATCCTTATACTTCAGCCTGCAAATTCCGTCCATGTGGATGGGAAGGTGTGTACCTTGTTTTTAAATCGCTTATGTATTTTATTTTGAGTAAGAGTTAGTTACTTATGAGAGGGGAGTATTTTTTTTAAATTTCAAATTAACTTTTCATTACTGTCCTTATAATGCCTATTTTTACTCTTTTCAGAAGGTGTCTATTAATGCTATGGTGTTTTCGTAAACTCTTAAAAATAATAATAAAGAAACCCTGTTATGATCACAAAGCTAGGAAAGTGGTGCCTAATTACGGCCAGGATAAACTGCGCTTAATATCTATCTGTTGTCAGCACAGCAATTTGCCAGATGATATCTTTAAATCCTTTACTTAAATTGTTTTTCATACAACTTATTTTAAATTGTTATATTTGAGTCCATTCACATGAACTGATGGTTTTGCCTTTAAAAAAATGTCTTGAAAAAGTCAGTTAGAGATCTAAATCGGTGTTACCACAACCAGGATTTACTTGTTTGTTTTGTTTTTTTTTTTACAGAGGTCTCTCTGATCATTTTTCTGACAGTCCCTAGCAGCACAATATTTTGAAAGCAGTGTGTGATGCTCGTGTGCATTATTTTATTAGCATGGCTGCCCAGCACTCTTACAAGGTTACGCGGCTGCTGCCGCCAGACCCTCCTCATGCCCACAGTTCAGTGGGGCCAGGGCCTCCTCCTTCCGAGCATCCCTTGGACGGCCAAAAGGGAGCGGTGGGACAGCGAGGGGACCTCAGCAGTTGGGGCCACCACCACTGCTCCCAGGCATGGCGTGGCTGCAGAGCTGTGCAGCCCCAGGCAGGATGGGAACAGGTGGGCACCAGAGCTGTCGTGGGGTCTCTCCATGTCCCTCAGACCTCAAGGGCTGCTGCTTCAGTCTTGAAACTGGGAAATTTTCATTTCTACCATTCTTAAATCTTTTTGCAGTGAGAGATTTCAAGTCAAATGTGTTTCCACACACTTTTCCTGAGAAGGCAGATTTACATATGCATTAGGTTCATTTTATCAGAATACACACACACAGCAATGACACATCTCATTGACAATGTGCTGTCTGATGGATAACTCCATACAAAACACATATTTGAAAGGAAAATAGGAGGAGGAATAGGATTAAGAGTCTGTACATAAGTGACATTAGCTTAGCTACAAGATATGGTTTAGCTACAAGATATGGTTTAGTAGCTGTGGCAGCAATGGTAGTGGGAAGACGGTTGGACTAGATGATCTTATAGGTCCCATCCAACCATGTGATTCTATGATTCTATGACATCATGTTTTGTGAAGATGAACTGCAGGAATGTCTTGCCTTACTTCATATTTTTGGATTATTCGAAGATCCAACAAGTGTTTTGTAAGCATAAGGAACTCATTTCTGTACAGCATCATCATACAGAAACTACCAGGACCAAGTTTATCTGCACCTGTAATCACCATATGCTTTATTTAATAATGAAAAGATAAAGAGAAGAAAAAAAGTTGCTTGGGTTTTTGCCTGCTCCTGCAAATTTTTATTTTCAGTGCCACACCTCCACATTGGATTGATTCCATATCCATGCAGTGCAGTGTTGTGGTTTTGTCTTTCAAAGGTGGGCGGGAGTGTTTAAATATTGTGTTTTCAGTTGTGTCCTGAGACACAGGGGAACAACTGCGTTGCATTTCCATGTGGGAGGGCTGGGGCGGTCTGTGTGCACGTCTCCTGCCAGGCTGACATCGGGCGCTTTTCTTGGCTGGAAGGAAGCGGGAGGGCAGCCGGCACAGCTTTGGCCGCGATGGGCACTTGGTGGCTTTTTAGGATGCCAGTGACTAAAAGCTGTGGAAGATTTTAGGTGCTGAAGTGCGTGCACTAACCTTCCTGTGAGAGAAATGGACGTATACCGCCAGCCATACTTTTTACTGCACTGCACAGGTTTCTTCCTACTTTCCTCCTTTTCTCCCTTTCTCCTTCCTGATGGCAAAGATTGGTAATATTTTAAAACATATGCAGCTGTGACACAAGTGACACAATTCCCTCTGTAGGTCCGTGGAAAAAAAAGCATATTCAATTAAAAAAGGAAAAGCAAAAATATAATGCAGTGCTATTTCTAGGAGACAATGTGTTGCTACTGGGAATTGCCACCATCACCAAGGATGGATAGGGGCAGCAACACCTCCAAAGCAAGAGCTCCAACCCTGAAAAGTTGTGACATCAAGTTCAGTTACCTTTTCAGGTTTTTTTCTCTCTCTGATCAGGGTGACATTCATAATGATCTATTGCTTATCTTTTTGCTGAAGAGAGATGCTACCCACCTTGTGCCAAAATGGAAATTTCTGATTAATTTGATGTAGCTCCCAGATCTTTGCTTTGTGGTAACAACATTTTCTGTGGAGATAATACTGGTCACACTCAGGTCTGTGCCTTCACCTGCTGCAGGTGACCTGAGTTACACCGTCGCTGCTCATTCCTCCTGGCCGTACGTGAAAGCTCACGCAGAAACACACTCCAGTACAATTTTACCTTGGGAGTGACAAATGCTTGGAGTCTGTCTTGGCTTGTTCGTTTAATGTCTTGGTGAGATAGTACATATATTTAAATTCCTACCTCAGATTTCCTCGCTATAGACTAGGATAATAATACTGTCTTTGTGCCTTTCAAGGAGAGGCTTCTAAGGATCTGTTAATAAATGTCAGTACTTTAGAGATCCTCTAAGGAGGACCCTGTGGAAGGATATTAGGAATTATTGACTCTCTTCCTGACCCACTCTCTAGTGCACATCCACACCCCTGAAATCCCTTAGAAATAAGGTGCTGGCAGCATAATTTTAAATTACACTAGTATTGTTTATGCAAAACTAAGCACTTAGGCACCCAGCTACATAGATATATATATATATATATGAGAGGTGACCTGGTTTTCCTGTGAAAGTTGGCTAGTTGTGTCCTATGCAGACTACAAGTTTATAATTTTGGCAATTATAAACTCAACTTTTATAGATGGGCAGAAATAGAGACCTGCCTTAAAAAAGCCCAACTAAAATGCAGCTGGAGTATTGACTGTGATTTGAAATACATCTAAATCTTGGATGCTATGCAAAGTCCCATTAGTCCACTGGGGATCTGGGAGACTTCCAAGACTAGGAAAGACCATGGTAGCAAAATACTCCACACACTTCATCCCTTGGGGAGTTGGAGGAGAGCAAAGAGAGATGACAGATGTTGCTTGTGTTGATCAATGCACGCTGGAAAGGGCTATAGCCCCATCACTATGAGCACCTAAGAAACTATTTAGTTTCATTAGGACTTATTGTTTCCGATTGGAGGAGGGGAGCAATAGCATAGCAGACACTTCTGCAGCTGGTTTCTGGATGGGACTCAACATTGTCATCAGCATGTCTTCAAAGATGAGCTCTAATTTCATATTTGTCATCAACAGTTGACGAGTGTGTTTAGCACCTCTCCAGATCAGCTGTGTAAGTGCCTACGTGTTGGTTTACAAGAAGAATAGAGCAAAAATTTTCATGTGAATCCTTTTTTATATTTGTGTATGTGAAAAATAGAGAAACAGAAATGCTAAAATGTTGTTAAATTTTTCTTGACTGAACTTAGTTATTCACACAGAGGAAGAAAGGTAACAAAAGAATCCAGAAAATTCCTGAGTTTTCCAAGTATGTCATCTCACTGTCTTTCACAGTGTTTCATCCTGATGTTTTCAAACCAGGAAATGTTGTTTTATTTCACTTGACTTTGTTCCGAATTTTCCTCCTCCTTTTTTCTTTTTGTTTTTTTGTTGTTGTTGTTGTTGTTTTGGTTTTTTTTTTATTATTTATCTACTTTAAATGAAAATACGGTTTGAAACAAACAGAGCATCTTCATCCACAAATGAATTATTTTCTAATCTTTCAGTTTACCAACAGTTTTTTTTTTTAAAAAAATATTGTCTTCACTCAACTGCAGTTTATTTTACTGTTCTAATTTGGTCATGGAGGAAAAAACCTCATTTACAAGCACGATTTTGAGTAGACCTGACCTGTGACAGCTCAGCACTTCTCAGCCACATATGCAAAATTAAATTTTGCTGGGCAAGGATGGCAGCTAAGAGTTAAGCCTGGGTCAAACCACTCCTAGAGAAGGGAGGGGATGGAGAAGAGCTGAAGATGGGATGGAGAGGCAGGAGAGATCGCTGAAGAGGGAGGCCAGCATGGACTGCCGTCCCAGCGACTGGGGATGGGAAAGGACAGGCTGATGGTGGGTCACCCATAAACGCCTTTGCTGTAAAACCTGGGGTGCTGCCGTATGGGGTGCTGCAACCAGCACCAGCATTTGGTGACATCTGTACTTCTGTGCTGAATTTTGGAGGAGGGGAAAATAAATTATCTCCATGCCTCTTGTAAGGTACAGCCTTGATTTATAGGTGAAGTTATTATCTATCTTCCTTTACAGTACATTTTTTAAAGCCTGTATATGACTTCACCTTGGTCTCTCTGCTGCTTGTAGGCAGTACTCTGGGAAGAGTTCCTTCTCCTTATTGTATGAATTGATTCTGGAAAACAGAAACGGTTCATAGGAGGAATCACAATCTCAGCTGAAGCTCAGCTGAAGGGGGGTTTAAGTGTAGATATTTAGTTTCTGATTGTTTGAGATACTTGCACATGACAGGCTGGCCTTGCTGGCCTGGCTTGTATGGGAAATCATTTAGGCATCTATGGGTGTTCTCGCCTTGGAGAAGACGTCAAAATTATTGTAGCCCCATAAAGACAGTCTAATATACCTTGAGGTTAACTTACACACTGGTGATGAGTATGAGGATTTCCATAATTGTTTGGCAAGTATCCTTTCTATTTATGTAGCCAACTATTGATATTTATAGCATAAAACCAGGTTATTCAGCTAAAACCCCTGTGCAATCAATCAGTGATACAGTCTATCAAATGTCTTAGTCAGCCGGTAGTCATTACAATCTTTTTTTTTTCCTTTGGAGACATTTGGGATGACTCAATTTCTCTAATCTTGTAGCATTCCCTCTGTCTTTAGAGGAGAATTTGTAATTGTTGAATTATTCTTGGCCATCCTTCATTCGGAATTTATGTTGTAATTTCAGCAAAAGCCAGACCTTGTACGGCAGTTTTCATCTTTTTCAAGGCTGCTTCTATTTCTTGAAATGCTGGAGGGTTTCCAATTATTCCTTCTGGTCGCTTTGGATGTGAATTGTAACAGATCATCCCAGAGTCGTGGTTCAACATTGTTAAGCTTATCAATATAAATATAATGTTAAACCCTTTTTAGATAATTGGGGCTAGGTGTGAAAATGTGACCGATTTATGCATAAATTGGTCCTACAGTTCTCTTTTTTGCCTTATCAGAAAGAATCTCATCATGAACGGGTTTCAGACTGTTCCTTGTCAGGGCTTCTTCTATACCTGTTAATGGTTGATTAGGTTGTTATATCACATTTCAATACCTGTTTAACCTGATGCCAGTCAACTATGCAAACAAAATTCATTAAGGTGAACAAAGTCTCCAAGCTGAAATTGTAAGGAGAAAAAGAAAAAAAAAGGTTAAATACATTGGCTACTACTGTATGCTGTATGAAACAATGAAACCTTATAAATTTGTATATTGGAAGAGCACTTGATCATAAGTAAAACTGAAAATGAGGAATGAGGTAACAAGTAGAAGAGCCTTTATCCCCACCATTTCATGTCTGCTTGTGCGTGAGGGGGTCTTTGCCAGCCGCATCTGCACGAAGGAGGGCAGTTTGAGGCAGCAACTGAATATGTGACCTTGCTGGTTTGTGTCCCATTTCCAGTTGGTATTTGCCAAGCGTTTCTTAAAGTAGTTTATCTTTTCATGGTGCTTTTATGTTTCATAGGAGGCTCGTTTGTGGCCTATCATTATGATGAAGTGAAGTTTAAATTTACATTGGGAGCCTGTTTAAGGACCATTATGTAGGTCCAGGGAGGGAGGGCTTATCCAGCCTGCTCAGACCTGACTCAACCCAGGTGCTCCATTATTCACATTGACCAAAGCAGCTCATCGGGAGAGCTTACGCGGGCATGGGGCAGTGCTGCCGTCCCCACATCCATGCGCTGTGCTGGAGAAGGGGCTGCTGCCAGGGACACTGCTCAGCCGGCTGCCGCTGGTGGACTGGGCTCCAAGGCTTCGGGCAGGGACACAAAATGCACCAGAGGGAACAGTAAGGGAGAGGGATTTACTTGGTAAATTATGCTTTCAGACATATTAGGAATAAGAGAGTTGGAGCAGGAGAAATTTTGCATTCAAACACATTATTTCTGGATTTCTTTAGTGAGTGTACTTAGAACAAGGCAAGTGCGTTGGAAAACTTTTCCTATGCATCCAGTGCCTGTCTTGAATTTATGGTTTATGGTAGGCGAATACCTTCAAAAGAAAAAGTGTCATTTGTTTTGGTAGTCTGGTCTTTTGACTGAATGTGTATATAGAATGCCATCTTAATATTAACTGTAACAGAGGAAAACTTTGCAAAATATGCAAATCCACGAGAAGACTGTACTTGCTACCTCCTATGACAGAATCACAACAGTAATGTGTCCTTGGTTGCAGTACATCTATTTTGCTCCGTCCCTTTCCACCTTTGGAGAAGAGGGCACTGGGACTGTATTTGTCTTGATTCTAAAATATCTATAGAAAAATATCAAATAAATCATATTCTCAAATAATTCCTCTTCTTTTAAACTGTTTCTGTTAAGACTTTAACATGTTTTAATGAATTGTGCTGAAGGGCATCATTATGTGTCCCTAATGCTAGTTCTTTTTGGTCAAGAAAGAGGATTGTTTGGAAATATGATTAGTACCAAGTATGTTTTGGTGGCTATGATAAAATTTAAGCATACAGTTCTGCAAGAGCAGAATGCTTGTTTGCATAGCTTTATTTATATAAACGATCCCATGTCTAAGCAATTTCAGCATCACCATTGTGCATGTTGCACACACGCCTAAGCCCAGGGGCACAGTTTCAAAGTCAGGATTTCACACTGGGTTGGATATTTAGCCCACGTAGTTTAAGAAAACAGAGAATCTGGAGATATGCATTTAATATCAATATAAAAATAAAACCCAATAAAAATAATAAGAATTATATTTCTATTGGGAGAACATTAAAGACATAATGGTGCAAATGGGCTTTGGGTAATTGATAATAGTGATGCAGAAAATTATTTTCAGTTCCCCCTCCTTTGCAGTAAAATACAGCTGCATTTAAAGAGGAGGAAAGGGGATTTTTTTTTTTTTGTTCTATTGGAGAACAATAACAGGGCTTTGACCAGCGTCACTCAGTAAACCTCAAAGCCACATTGAAAACGAACGTGTGAGTTTGCTGTGCTGGCATCTAGAGGAGCAGCAGCGTGACTGGTTCTGCCTTGGGAATTGTGGGATGGTGAAAGTATGTCGCCTCTTGGCTACAAGCTTGCTGATCGCTGGAAACCTAAGTAAAGGATAATCATTCTTAATCTCTGGTTTTACTGAACCAGTGTCTTGCTGCTGCTGCTGCAGTTCTGCTGCAGCTGTGGAGCAGCAGACGGCTCCCTCAGCTGATTTGCATTGAGTCTTACTGCAGTCATCTTCCTTTGGCAACACACAGCCTGGAGCCCTAGGGAAGAGGAAAACGAGGCTGGCCTGTTTCTCTCCTGCCACCACTGAAGGTAACAAGGCTTCATCTGTTTAGTGCTGGGGCAGCAACTTGTAAGGGCTCTATAGGAGGATGGAGAAAAGGCTGTCCTTGTACTCTGTGTTGTTTGACATCACTGGATTTACTCCATCACTTGCTGAAATTATTAACCTGTCTACATCCAGTTGATTTGCCATTTATGGCATCTTGAGGCATCTTAATTTACAAAGCAAGAGACTTCTATTTGGGCTTACGGATGGTGAGGTAGATGTGCGTGATTTTGTCCTAGTTAGACTTTGATGAAAGTTATCCCATTGCACAGTTCCCTGCGGTCCATCTGTCTTCATCATAAAGCACCAAAATGCAAACAGCAAATCTGACTAATAAAAGAATGTTTTGAAGTTTATTTTATGAGAAGATAATATTTTTGCGCTCTCGGGGTAAGCATAGACTGAAGTGGGCAAGCGCTTACATAGCCATGGAGTAATGGAAAACAAGAGCAGGTGGCAGAAGTGCCAAAGCAAAATATATCCTATAAACAAAATGATCAAGAAAGAAATTTCATCCAGGCCAGCTGGACTGGCCAGCTAGTCAGTCTGTAAGGGACAATGTTGTTCTGTTCAAGAGCTCGCCAGACTATATTTAATGTGGTGGCTTTTTGAGATGAAGTCTCTAAATATTGTTTTCTCCAGCAAAGCAAAGGGAAGCAATAAGTTAGCATAGCTGAAATCTAAAACATAGACTTGGACTCAAAAAAACCCCTGTGTTTGTTTCTAGTGTTGGAACAGAAATCCTGTAATTTCTTTTAACACTTGTTTAGTCTTTCTGTCCTTTGGTTTCCTTAACTTGTAAAAGGGATACCTCTATTAGCTGCCTGGATTGTTGCATGAATGATTGTTGTACTGAAACTAAGATAATGTAATATTTATAAAGTATTTTCAGATCATTGAGTAGTAGACAATTTGGAAACCTCTTCTGTTGTACTGAATCTTAACTAAATCTCTAGTTTCTGTCAAAGGTTGTCTCTTCATATTTTAAGCAAGGAAGTGTTTGTGGGTTTGTGCTTATGAGTTGGTCTACATTAGATTGGTTTATAATTGAACAAATTAAAGAAAAGATTGGAAATATGTTACTGAGGCACAGCTGCCAACCATAAAATCGGATAAACAATGGTGTCCCTGGATGTGTCACTGCAACAGAGACTCATGACGTTTCACTGGCATTTTGCTGTTGATTTTAATAGTATTGATGGGTGTAGATTAAGTTTTCTATTTTTTTTTAAGCTAAAATATCTGTTGTGCTAATAATTTCAGCCCTGCTTTGATCAACATGATTCTTAAAAAGTAGAAAGAAGATTGGCCATGCATTATTGCATGCCAGCTCACCAGTTTTATGGTCCATTCATGGGATTTAGTTGGTATTAGTGAAGGAATAACAATAGATAAGGTAAGGTACCTTTATTTTTAAAATACATATCCTTTGAGATCAAGCTTCTGCCAGGTATGTTATCGGTCATACGATGGCAGGTTTCTTTTTGCTATGTCTCCTGCTATTGCCTCTGTTATTGCTGCAAATGTGCCCTTTGTGGCAGAAATTGAAAAATATACAGTATGAAAATAACTGTACATACGTGGCAGCTTTTCATCCTGGAGTGCATATAAGGTAGTGGTTCAGACCAAGACATGAAAGGTAAAAAGAAAAGAACAGGTACCTCATGCAAATATCCTGCTGTTTACTGGCAACAGAAAGTGAGATCTGTTTTCTCCTTACAGCTTCTGGTCAAGTCGCTTAAGGGTAACTTACTCAGTGCTGCTAGAATTGCTGTTCATAACTACCCACAAAATGGGATGTAAGATATATAAAGCAATCACATCCTGAAATGTGAGTATCACAGCATCCCACCAGGTCTCTGTTGTGTCCAGTACCACTGCCACAGACTCTGGTGCCACATTACGGACTCAGAAGTGATGGCAAGTGTGGGCTGACAGCACAAGGAGAAATCTATGTGTGAATCTTATTGCAGCATGCTATCTGACTCCATTGACTGCAGCATGTGACTGAATTAAAGTGAATGATGAAATTATGTACAGTCATTTTCATAAGCAGAAGTCAGTTACGAAGTGCTTCCAGATGTATGTTTAATGTATTTCTGTTTTATTATGGTGTCTATTTGATGTACGTGGTACTGGCTAAATGGTTAAAAACACTGCAATGTGTACAGAAGTATATTGTACTCAATTTTTTCCAAAAGTGTCAGTGTTGATAACTAAAAACTGAAATACTGCAATCTAATCAACAGTGCTTTTATGGGCCTATGAGCATAGGCTTTTAACATTTGGGTAACTCTACTGTTTGTAGACATAAAAATAAATGGCCCTAAAATTATTTTAGGATTGTAGGTTTAATATAGGGAACTAGATAAAGCTACAAAAATAAATCATCGTAGAATTATTTCTGGCATCACATCTGCCAGGCCTATCAAGAAACAGATATTTTACATGCCTGCTTCATGGGATTCAGGAAACCAGCACTCTGTTTAGCTGGGTTGGTCAGGTGGACTCACAAAATTTATCTCCTTGGCTCTCTGTTTTCTGATATCTTATTTTATGGCCTACAGCCATACCATTCTGGTTTAAGATCCTATCAGATGTCACAAACCACACTGTATGCAGAACGGCCAATACTTCAACCCTTCCAGTCCAAGCACAGGAAATATCGTTAGAGAATAGGTGAGTATCACTCTTCTCTTACAGTTTGTAATGGGCGAATGCTCCATCATGCTGTTATCAGACACTGAATGTTGTAGGCACTTGGTTATGGTTAATATGTAAAGCTGGCATTTTGACTCGTAAAGATACATGACCAGTTTACTAAAGGAAGAAGGTTAATTTAAAAGTCTTAGCTTCATCTGAATTTCAGTGTTGGGCTTTATGTTTTTCCTATCTAACATTTCTAATTTAATGCAGTTGCATATGAGGCATTTTCTGTGTTAACCACTGTAATATAGGGTTGTGCTGAAAGTTACTTGGCTTAATGTCATGGTCTTCTGGAGTCCACAGTAGTGAACCCTTTCTGTGATCAGTGTCAGGAGAGCCAAATTTATCACCTACGGAGAGCCAGATTCTGATAACAGTGGCTGACCATGGTCCAGGCGTTACACTCGACCCACAGCAGTACTCCCACAGATGATAATGAGAAGTTTTCAAAAAGATCAAAGCTCAAAACATATGGTTTTACGTCGTGACTAAACTTCTGGTCCTTAACATTATTTGTGCCTGGAGTGCATGATCATTACATTTCTTATCACTCTGTGGGATAATATTGCATATTGTTTGTCTTTTGTTTTCTTCTTTAACCATCATTTCATTTTTTCTGGTATCATTTTTTTTCTTTACTTTTTCCGTTCTACTTTTCCCGCAGGAAGCAAATTCTGATTCCTCTTGAGAGAACCAGCTTTTCACTTCTCCTTCTTATCTGCTAAGATTATTAGCAATTAAATAGGCAACTTTAACATGTACACAGTGATAATTTACCCTAATTAGATGAAAGAGGGTAAAAAATTCAGGTTCTCACAGGTGGTGGTGTAAGAATTTGCTTTTGCAGGTAAACAAGCCCGAAGAGTCTGAAATGTGAATATACTGTATGGGCCTAGTCTGGTCCAATGGCATAATGCTTTAGGTTGATGCTAGATATAGATTATGGTGTATTTAAAATGCATCTGTTTTAAATTATACGTGTAAATAGTAATTTCTGAGTTCAGGAGTGGCCACCATGAGAAGGACAATTAGGCTATTTACTTTGATGCAATAACCCTTGTAGGGAATGGTGTGCCTAATTCTTCAATTTGTTAAAGATCTTATAGTTTGCCATGCTGTACAAAGCTATACGTAGTAGTATATTTGAGGAGCACACACAATAGTCTGCACGATGATCCCATTTCTCATGCTAACTAAGCCCTGTGATTCTCACGATATTTTTTGGCCCTAAACCCTGTGACACCATGTGTTGTAGATCTGTCTGTTGAACATCTCTGCCTTGACAGAGGTTCCTCTTCTAGAGAGGGCCAAATCTTACTCCACTTGAATTCAGTGGGCTACTGGGATGAGCAAAGTGAATCAATACACAATGCAGTATGAATTTAATATATGTAAGCTGCACTGCATTTTTAATCAGCTATATATTTATTGTAGTGAAGAGTAACAAATTACAGTACCACTAGCACACAAAAGCTTATGGCATTCCATTATTCTTAATTAATAGGTAAGTGCAAGCCTTTTTTATTTATACTCACGGAGATCTTGTTACTAATTTGGTTGCAAATGTATCTGTAAAAAGGGGAGAAATCTATATCTATTTATTTTGCTAGTTTAATAATAGAGCACTCATTCTTTCCTTTTAGTTTTTTGATCATTACTTGGTTTGCAATCAAATATTAGCATGCTGGTTTTGCATATATTTCAAAGACGTCCACTCTTTAATAAGGAAAACAAACCTGTTTGTAACAAACAAACAAAAACCTAATAAAAAGCATCTGGAATCTAAAATGAAGACTGGAAGGAATAATGTTAGCACAGGTTCCCTGGGTCTTTTTACCTGGAATCTGATTCACAAATCTAACACAGGAATTATCAGTAGATCATTGAAAAAAGCGTAAGTGCAGATAATGTGTAGTGTTGATCCATTCAGTGGTCTTCCTTTCCTTCCATGTAGGTAAGCAGATAGGCATAGGTCTCAGCAAACCCTGCGAGTCTTAATTTGGAGCTTCATTGTTAATTCTGGGGAGGTGAAACCAACTGTGTCAAGTAATTTTTATCCTTTAACAGAATTTAACAATTCCATAATTAGCAATTATGATCTTTGAATACTTTCCATAATAAGATCACAAAGCTCTTGGGAAAATTTAAACTGAGTCTTAAAAAACAGAATTTTATATTTAATATCTTGAATTTTGGTTTAACTTCCTAAACAGAAAGAGCCATTCCCATGTGGTATCAGTTGGAATTGGAGAAGCTGACTTCTGACTATTAACCTACTTCACTAAATGTTATATCTATATCTATATCTATATCTTTGGAAGATGGTCTTCAAGATGTTATTAAAAAAGAGAAATAAATAAGAAAGGTTTAAGATATTTAAAGAAATATAAATCTCTTAATATTTAATTTTAGTTTTACTTGTTACAGTTAGTTTGACAGATTTTGACAAATACCATGAGAATGTGCTCCTAATATAGCCACGATGGAGACCTGATGTTCTAACAGAGAATGGCAGGAGATACAAGATCTCCTGAAGGTAAGCAGTGGAATCATTTTAATTCTCAAAGCAACCAAATAAGAAGTTTTCTTAAGAGGAAATTGTGAATACACAGTTTTACTGAATCACTTCTCTGAATCTTTTTTTAAATGGGTATGTAAGTGTTGAGGTGGGTGACTAACTTAGGTTACCAATATATGAAAATTCAGGTCAGAATTTGTGCTTACATGCCTTGGAAATTGTATGTTAATACCAATGACCACAACTCAGATCTATATCTTAAAATTCTTGTAGTCTAATGTTGGAATATTTATGCACAGAGCTGTACTGGTTTTCTATAGGATGCTGTTATTGGTGGCCCACGTTGTACTAGCTACCTGAAAGTGCCCGTTTCCTTCTAATTGTTCTGAAAACCTGATGTGTTTTTTTTAAGGCTGTCTTTCTGGGCTGCTTTATTTTGTACAGAAGCTCGTTGCTTAAGAGAAAGGATGTACTGCCAGAGACGATTGGAGAAGGTCGTTTGTTTATGGATAAGTGAGTGTGGGGCACTTGGTAATTTTAAAAGTAATCCTTAGATATCTCAATCTGTTCTCCTCCTCTGCCAGGAGTAGATGGCTGAAGGATTACAGTCCCATCAGGGCAGAGCACCACTGTTTGGTTAGAAGAGGTCTGTTAAGCCATGTTTTTCTGTGATGGTGAAACTTTGCTTAAAGTAGCATCACATACAGCAAACAAAGCATGCAGCCTTCTCCCACTGAGCCTTCCAGGAGTAAACCATTACTTCTCCATTAGTAAAATGCACTGCTTGGAGTGAACACTGAAAAACACTGCAAAACTTGATCAAGAACTGATAATTGAAAAGATGACACGACCTAATTTGAGAGGGGTTATATCTTCACATGCCCTACACTTGTGTAGTTCAAAATAGTACACATCTTGTTCCTTTAACTTCAGGTGTATGTGTCTTGTCTGGTTCTTGGAAGTGACTGTGTACAGGCAGAGCATAATTGGCAGCCTGTGACATCCCTGTCTGCAAGTGTCTCTCTAAATGCAGTGTATTTCAGCCTTTATCTAGTGATGGCTGTTACCTGAGAGAAGCCCAGGGCCATCTCAAAGGGCTTGTAGCAGCTAATTGTGCCTGTTAGGACTAGCAATTAGCTGGGGATCTCTCTACTAGGCAGCTCCGACACCCACTAGCTTTCAGCTCTTTTCACTTCCTTTCAGTTAACTAGCTGTGCCGAGCGGAGGAGACAGAGACAGGTAGGCAAGTGCGCCGTCGTGCTGGGGAAGGAGGAGGAGGGATGCGTGCACGACCGCTGGGAAAAAAATAGACACCAGGTTATAATAATACACCAAAACTTGACCTGATTATTACAGAAACAAAGCAGCTAGTAACCTGTCCCTCATTTATAGATATCGGAAGCTATAGCCTGACTGCTTGCACAGGCTACACTTCAGCTTTAAGAAAACAATAAAATCTAATTACGTATAGGTCATAAAAAAGATCACGTACATATGGCGGCTGCTGGTTACCATGGTGCAAACAATGGTTTCAATGGAAACATGAGGCAGAACATGGGAGAATTAAGCTAATAAATCAGTTTCATTGAATAATAAAGCTTTGTACTTACCCATTAATTAAGGATAATCGTATGCCATAAGCTTTTGTGTGCTAAAAGTAATGTGTTACTCTTTACCATAAATATATAGATGATTAAAAATTCAATACACCTTACAGGTAGCAAATTCATACCATCCTCCATATGTATTACGGAAGAAAGATGTAAGCGTTCTTTTTATGCTTATTATTTTTTGGGTTGCGACAGAGTATTTCAATTATCCAACAGATTTTAGTTTTTGATAGCAATTGGAAGAGTTGACAAAAATCTACTTCTTGAAATCTTTGCTAAAATCTTTAAACATTGATGACATAATTCAAAGACATCTACAAATGTTCAAAAAATAGGCTGGGCTTGTCTGCCACATCTGGTTTCCAATAGCGAATTGAGACATAGCACATAACGCAACGCACCGTAACACAATACACCCTGATCTTGTATTGACCCTTCCACTTGATACATCTTTAGGTGCTTTATAATCCCTAACAAATGTACCTTAAAATCCTATTGAACTGTGTAGGCAATTGAGAGCAAATGTCTTCAAACCAGAAATAGCATCTAATTCTCGGACCAAACAAGAGAGACGATGCCAGATCCACAGGGTGTGCGGACTAAAGGACGTGAAGGCTTCTGCCTACTCCTGCGAATCAAGGGCAGAGAAAAATCTTGGGAGCCAGTGCAGGGCATCATTCCCTTTCTCAAATGAACAGAAATGAAACATATGAAATATTTTTTAAATTACATCAGGAAACCCCTACCTCTCTCAGAACTATTTTTTTCCTTTATCTTTAAAGTGGCATTTGCAGGATGAATTTTCAGATAGCAATACCCGAGTCTCACGCTAAAGGGATGGCGAGTGCGGGCCACATGGACCCCAAATCCTGCTCTCTGAGCTCCTGCCCTGTGCTCTGTGGAGCAGCCCAGTTCCTTGGCATGGAAATAAATGTTCAGCAATGTGCACCGACCATTTTTCTTAGTATTAGAAAGGAAACAGTGAAGGTCGTGGCTTCCCCCCACTCCCCACCATGTAAAAAGTTATATATGTGCCTTTAACTCTCTGCCTGTCTCTCTCAAATTATGCCTCACCATGTCTCAGTGCACTCTTTCAGCTGACAAATAAGCCTTTTTAAAAATTATATTTTAGGGAAAATACTGAATAAATGGAGGCTCACAATGCATCAATGGTCAAACCATCTCAAGTTGCCTGCGGTAAAGTGCACAAAGCTGCAGACAGACAGGCTGACCAGCTTACTGACATTGCAGTTCTGGGATCACAGTTTGGGTTCAACTTGAAGCAATAAGGAAAATGAATTTGGCGATCTGAGATCAGCTCCTCTTGCACATAATTCAGTAGAATTTTGACTATTTACTCAAACAGCCTCTGCTTAGAAGTGTGGCTTCATTTACACGCAGCTTGAATTTTCATGTAGATCTGATGAAGGGAATTCCTGTATGCTGCAAACTGGTGGTACAACGAGGGCAGCGTGAGAGGAGCTTGCGCTCCTAACAGCATGTCGAACCTCGCCAGACGGCACAGAAACAGCAATGCTTTAGTGCTTATCAATACATGAACGGCTATTTCTCAGAGTATTAACCCAAATTGCAGAGAAGTATGCTGAAGTATGTAAAACATGCAGCATGCAAAGAGCCAGTGAAAGCTTTTTGTCAATTTTCAAAGGAGAGCCAGAAAAAAAAAATAAAAATGAAGAGAAATCCTTCCAAACTGAACTTAAGTGTTAAACATGACCTTTGGATTTAAGAACCACAAATTTTCACAGGAAGTTGAAAACACACTGGATGGGGGAACTAAAGAACAGCAGGAACAGATGCCATTATTTGGCACGCAGTGGGGAGAGCAGCGCAGAAAAGGCAGTCTCTGCAGAAGACGTCTTCCTTTAACTCTCTTTGTTTTCTCTTGGGGAGATAAGGGTAGGCACCGCATGAGATTTTTCTCCTTACATCAAAAAGCTTGGGTGGGAGAAGGGGAAGTTTAAAAATATTCTTAAGAACCTAGTTGTAAAAATTTTCAATTATCTATTTTACAGTGCAAGATGGTTTGTTTTGGAAAGAGGGGGAAACACTGAGCAGGGAGCCTAGGAGGAATTTCTTTAGATTAACTGCAGCAGCCACTTGCTATCAGGGAACGAAAGACCTTGGAAAGGGAACAAATAGTTTGCAATCTTTGTTTATTGGGGATGTGTATTCATGAAGAAAGTGCATGTGAAATTTGCTGTACTGCCAGCTTACAGAGCCTGGTTCCCCGTGGGTGAGCCTGCCCTGTCCATGGCTACGGGGAACTGCTGTGAAGGAGAGACAGGCATGTGTCATTTTCTCGCCCACCTGGGACACAGTCTTGAACACATACAGAAGAATCACCCATTGCAGTTTGAGATAAAACCAAAAACCACACCTTGCACTTTCCTGGGACTGTTGTGTCCTTTGAATCACGCGAGTGTGTCCTGAAATGCTGCTTGTGACCACTGGGACTGGAGCAAGCATATTGCAGCACCCCGTGTCCACCGACTCCAGAGAAGGTTTATTGGTTGTTTTTTATTTCTGTTTGTGAACTAGTAGAGAATTGCAGACTTGACACTAAATGTAATAAATGGTAGAGGATGGGTACCCGAGATGGGTGTAGACCAACCATTCAAAGAAATTATTCAAAGAAATCACTGTTCACAATATTTTGTAAAACCTTGTCCACTTTGTGACCCTTGGTTTAGATGTAAGAGGTTGAATACTTCTGCCCAGGGCCTGATGACCTTTCCTGTTGTAGTTTCTGCTCAGAGATGGTGGGATCAAAGAATCACTAATTAGTGGTATCTCTTTGGGGGGAAGGAGGGAGACATTATTACCATGCTTTCACTTCTGAAGATAACACTTGTGTATAGTGGTAGCCTATCTTTGCCAACACTTTCAGTACACAAATTAAAGTTTTAATGACCCTATAAGCATTCCTAGTTCAAAACAAAGCATTAGGAAGCAAAGATAAGTTGTAGGGGATAGGAGCAAGAAAAAATAATTTTTAAAAAAAGGATTATTGTGAAAGTCAACAAAGCATCAATCAGATTGTGTATCAGGTCATTATTAAGACTCCTTACTTTGTAAATTCCTGAAGCTTCAGAGGTGAGGCCAGTGGCCTTACTGACAAGGACTCAAATATTTAACATAGGAATCCCTGTTTTTGTGGTGTCCACAAGTTACAAATTGGCAGAGGGTGTTCTGAATGTCATGGTGAAATCAAGAAATAGGACAAATCTATACCCTAGTGAAGGGCCAGGCAAACTCTTCATTAGAAAGGAACAAGCAAAGAGCCATATCATTTTTAAGTGCATTTCCTTTAGCTTTATCATATTTTTTGACATAACACTCTTTACTAAAATTGTATGTCGTATTTTCCTAAGTTTTACTCTGAACATGGGTGCAGGTGCAAAGATGTAAGTGTCAGATGGGCCTGCCAAGGGTGCTCACATAAAACAGCTCTGAGTAGGTAAATTAGGTAAACACGTTTCCCTATCCCTTTACGGAGCTAATTGGCAAATGCCAAATATGATTTGTACTTCGAAGCTGTAAAACACTTAAGTGCTTATATTTAGGCATGTGCAGCCCTATTGAAATTTTTGGTATTACTTACTTCAGGTTCTAAAATATCACTAAAATAATCTGGAGAACCCAAAGAAACTGTACTTAGTCTTTGTGCAATCTGCCCCACAACACTCATTTCCCTCCTCATAAGGGGTTAAATCCTTTAAATATTTATTCATACAGAGCTATTTTTTTATATGGCATTTCAAATGCAGCTCAGTTCTTACCACCTTTTTAGAGGGTTTTAAGGCTTCTAACTTAGGAATGATCCAGTTGAGGTAGCAACTCAAGTGGTATGTATCTCTAGGGAGCAATGCCTAGATGAGATGCCTAAGGTTAGGTAAAACAGGTATAATCCATGTTGAAAGCTTTTAACTTAATTTTTACATGTCCTCTTACTTTAAGTATATGCATAGTCCATTGGGTGTGGTTTGCATGATGGTCTTTTTACATCTTTGGCAGTGTGAAGTGCTAATATGTGCTTTAATGTCACAGACCAGGCAGTTTAAAGTGGCTTTAGATGTAAACCAGAATTAGTCCTTCAAAATTCATTGGTATAATGATATATAGTGTAGAGATAAGAAAAATGCAGAGTGAGTAAAAGGACTCATACACCTCAAAATTTGCAGAAGAGGACCTGCATGTTTCTCTTTTGTAGGCAAAACTTATTCCACAATTGAAAATGTAAGTGAAAAAAAGGTTAAGCCATTTTGTTCCATGTATAAATATTGTTTTGATAGTAATTTGTCATTTCCTAGATTTTCTCCAAGTTAAAACTGTTTAAGAATCAGAAACATTGGAGGCTGCTTATGTTTAATATGGACTGGTGCCTTTTGTCATTTGAGGAAAAAAAAACAAAAACAAAATGGCAATGGAAGCTATTTTGCTAATGTTTTTATCTATTCTGTGACTGACATCAATAATACATAACAGTTCCATTGACATTGCATCCTCTCCAATGGACCCACTGACCTGATTCAATGTCAGCTGAAATGCCTCATACATCATAAACATATATGAATTCTCGCAGATCCGTTATCCTCCTGCCCAGTCCACGAGTGCCAAGGATCCAATCCTAAGCCAACAGGAGTTTGGATTCTTTTCCTTCACTTTATATTTTCTTTTACACTATGAAGGAGCAACTTCATACTGTGCAGAATGTAACTGGGAGACCCCTACACATTTTATGAATACATGAATGATAATGATGTCAATAGTGGTTCAGATACTAGGCTGATAAGAGTGTGGTATAAAAACTCAGATAAATACCTCATACCTTGTCAGGAGAGTCTGCAAACCTGATATGTCATTCTGTCTTATTGTGCAAGAATATATGAATCATAATATTCCTATTAACATTGTAC
The DNA here is from genome assembly GCA_011801015.1 of Ardeotis arabs. Lineage (NCBI taxonomy): Eukaryota > Metazoa > Chordata > Aves > Otidiformes > Otididae > Ardeotis > Ardeotis arabs. The sequence goes on from JAAGAY010135873.1 coordinate 20,384, forward strand.
AAAGTCTGCAGTAGCTGCAGACTGCAACCAATGACAATGCAAGTTTTAGAAAAATATGGATGTTTAGCATGCGCCCCTGCTGTGATTTCATTGCCACTAAAAGCAAAGGGAATGTGAATGAAAAGTATTCCAAGGTTTTCAGCTGGTCCCCTTGAACAGTGCACTGCGACAGTATATATTTGTTTTACTACTGAGACTGTTTAGCAGTCAAACTGTAAGAAAATGAATATACACTTACTGTATAAAAATGATATGCTTGGTTAGTGATACTTTAGAAGAAATAAGTGCATCAATCATAGAATAGCAGGTTGTCAAGGCTTTATATGTAGGAAAAACACAGAATGAAGAATGTAATGCATGTTGGGCATTTTTTTACAAAAGTTTTGTGCCAAAGTTGATTTACAGTAAACTCTTCCCTCCCTCTCTCCTCCCAAATTCTTCTAAAGAAACGTTCAAAGATATCTGAGCAAACTATCATGCTCTCTCTTCTGACATGTGTGCAATTACAGATCATCCTCATTGTGAATTTTCTGTTTGGTTGATTTAAGAAAAAAAAAAAAATGGTGTATACTCTTAATGCTGTTCTGCCATTCAAACACAGAAGGGTAATTTTCCTCGCAAGTTAATGGGAAGAAGACAACTTAATAATTAGCCTGGTTTAGACAGGGCCAGATCCTTGACAAGGAGCGGTGCCAGCACCCGGAGCTTGCTTTGGATGCTGAGCAGCTCTTACGGCAAACCCATCTGCAGAATTTCATTATAAGAAGTACTCTGCCCCAAAAGGAGGGCTCTGAGATGTGCACTGCAGCTGTCCTGGGCACTATTTTTGTCCCGTGGTTCTCCTGGACGCGTTGGTCATGCTCAATTTCCCATCAGACCCCTCTGAGACGTGCAGACCTGACATGCAGTCTGTACAATGCAGAAGCTTTCCTGACAGCATGTGAAAACCTACAGATTAAAACTGCCACCACGTAACCTACTGCTATGGACTGTTGCATCACTCTGCCTGATCCAGACCCAAAAGCGTGACACTAAGCCTGCTTCTGCCCAAACACAAACTCAACTTCTCTGTTGTGAGACAGTGTAATACTTCAGCTGGTAAAAAGATTCCTGGATTTCCAGCTCAGCAGCTCTTCTCTCACTCTCCATTTCTTCTTCAGGGCATCCATTCACTCTCCCATGTACGTGACTCCCTTCATTATATGGATTTATGCTACAGACATATGGCTCTAGTTAATCTGACAATAGCGCTTGCTCCCTTCTGAGAGATCTGTTACGGAAAGGCAACTGTACATTGTGATGAAATATAACACAAAGACAGGAAAGACCCTTTAGTTTCAGCAACAGACAAAGACATCTTTTGAAGTTCACCTTAAATATCCCTGGTACCAATACAACCATCCTAAATATCAAAACAATTCCAGTTCGTTTCTGTTGTTGGCCAATGTAAAGTTGCAATTCTTCAAACTTCTACATCTAAATCCTTACTTAAGTATTTCATTTGCCTGCCCATGTAACGTGTGCTTCCTAATAGGGAGAACCAAAGCAAAAAAGCTTGCTTAGGCTGTCTTGAAACTACTGGAATGCGTAAGTGGCCACTATCGTCTCATCAGCCCTTTAGTTACCGTGCGTAAAACTCCCTGTTCAAATTGCCATTCGTCAGTAGTGGCACATGAGCTAGAGAAGTTCAATGTTCCTTTTCCTTTCCAAGAATGAGGAAAGGCATAGTCTCAACCAACTGGGAACTGAACTTTGTACCTGGAAGTATTCCTTTATCTCAAAGTTCGGGTGCAAGTAAGTGAAATTGAGGTGTCTTCTACAGAGTAATTTTTAAGTGGAGTTTTCATGTAGTCTCAAAATAAATTGACTCCATGATTTACCCATTGCCTATCCTCTCCCCCCACCTCTTAGAAGGTATATGCTTTTAGTATTTCATTGTTATCAATTTCTTAGCCCTCTTACAGGTTTCCTTTAGAGTCACTACATAACAAATGATCCAGAATACCTGTGCAAAGTGATGTGGAGGGGGGGTGGGTGGGTGTAGGTGTAAAATTTATTCTAGCCATTTAACACTACCTTGGACTCTAATCTGGCTGAGGACTTCTGTGACCCAAACCCAACATTTCTATCAACTGTAAAAGGAAATTACAACTTTATAACTCTGCTAAAACTATGTCTAGATGAAGACCTTCATGTTTTTACAGTGAGGTTAATACAGCCACTAAATTCTCTAATACCATGCAGCCTACTCACAGCCTGGTGTGATCTCTCAGTGAGTGTTTTGTTATGCTGTAAACTGATTTTGCAAAGCTGCAAAACCTTGTGCACTCAAAAATTTCTGGACACCAGCCAGATTCCTTTCAATAACCCTAGCTGAGGCACTATGAGCTGAAGACTTTGGAGCTTGTTAGCTTTTTCTGAAAATCTTCATAGCCTGAGAACTAAGTCTATGTACAGTTGATGAGTCTTTCTGATGCTGTAGAAGTTATGAATACACATCACGGATGTACCTACCATCCAGCCTCGTTGGATGGCTGCACTGGAGGGCAGCCCTGGACAAAGGAGAAAAACCCAGTGCCAAGTTGCTATATAAGCAACACAGTGATCACTTGTTGAGGCTCACCAGGGCAGTCAAAAATCTAGAAGATAAGAGCTCCATGTGTTTCCATCACAGAGGACAATAGTCTGCCCAAACACAGGAGGAATGTACAAGGAATTGCCTAAGGAGGGTGAGTCTGTCTACATATCTGCATGGAAATCAGACTTTTTATTTTTAAGAAGTGTGCTATGAAACGTGCTGGATTTAAATCACTTTCTGGAAGATTTGATTCTATTTCTTTTAACTATCTATCTCTTTTTCACCTATAATGTACCAAGCTTAATGTCTGGGAGAAGAAGTTCTGCAATACCTTAGAGCCTCAAAATGCTGTTCTGGGGCTTCAGAAAACCTCATTAGGAAGTACCAGCTGTAGAAAAAGAGCTCAGAGAGGGAGCCTATACGCAGCAAATGCCCCAGTGGGACTGTACTATATCCTAATTATATAAGGGGAATCTTAGAGGCATATGTGTTGGGATGGATCCCACCACTGCATCCTGATGGATGCTGAGCAAGGGGGAGCACAGCCAAGCTGTGAGACTTGCTCTCAGCTCTCTCTCCTGCTCCTCAGTGAGCAATCCCCTGGATGAACAACACTGGTACCGACGAGCATGAGACCAGAGGAAAGCAGAGATGCCAGAGGGGAAGTTAAATGGATAAATACTCCAAAAGTTGCTAAAAATATGAAGTACTAACAGCAAGTCATATAATATGTAGTGGTTTTCATTCTGGGACAATAGGGGATGATTCAGAAGTGGTGTTGAAGCCAGCCTGCAGTACAGGCACTTGTCAGGTGGCAAGTGGCATTATTCATGTTAATGGAAGAAGCTTATTGTGTTCAAAAACTTCAGATTCAACTCTGTCCTTACAAAAAGTACACTGGGATTTCTAGTGAACATGAGGAAAAAATAAGGTTTCAGTCACTGAGAACTCCATCAAAAATAGCCAAATAGGACAGCTCAGCTTATCTGCCTAAAAAGTTTGACAGGTTCAGGTAACTTTGTGGAGATCCAGACATTTTTTTTTTCCCAGGTCTTCTACCTATTTCTGATGTGACCTGTTACATTTTGTTTGTTGCTTGTCTTATTGTAGAGATAGGTTGCTATTCAGATACAGTTTTTTTCCCCTTTGTTATCAGGGCTGATGCGATAAAAACAGGAGAGAAACAAGGAGATACAGGAGGAATATCCAGAAAGCATTTCCACACTGCAAAAGGCTGGCGTAGAAGAATAAAAGACAGTATAAGTACTCAGTCTCTAGTAAGGACTGGTATAAGATATTATCCATCAAATACTTCAAAATAACTGATCTGATCTCTCTTGTCATGAGTTGGCTGCGGTACTACTTCTGAGTCAGCCCAGGTACCGAACTACGCCACAGAGTTAGTCAAAGGCAATACAATAACAGTGTAAAAGTTGCAGGAGGTGAATGCAATTGCTGGAAATGCTATTGATGGCATTACTTATTTATGTAGTAGACAGAATTTAGAATGGGAATAAGGATTTGTCTGTCATCATCACATCAGCCATCAGTTCAGCGCTGCCCTAGGCAATGAGTATGCTGTTACTAATTTTAGTTTGTTTTGTTGTCATTCAGTCCAGATAATTTTTGAGGTTCATTTAGTTGCTGTTAATAAAAAAGAAAGACAGAAATACTGTGTACTGGCAAGGGAAGGTACTCAGAAATCCACTCCTCAAATCACAATCCCTTCAGTTTTTGCTAGTGACATGACAGCGAGTTAGTTATTTCCTTCAGAGACAGGAGCAATGACTTGACTTCTCTTCTTGACTTGGTGCTTTCTCTTGGGGGACCAATGTCAAAGCCACATCCTGCATCACATTTGTGTTACCTTCAGAAAGAGCACTTCCGATGCTGAGCGCTGGAGCATTTGTACTTAAGAGGAAGAGATGATTGATTGAGAGAAAATGCGTTAGAGGTATTCAAAATAATAATTGGAGATGAATGAGCTGCTTTCCTGCAGGTAGTCTCTGAACACCATCATTAAAGCTAACTGGGTAGTGGACTGGTAAAAGGAGGCGTTGCCTTTGCTCACTTTGTGATTAAACTGTGCAATTCACTTCCATGGGGAAGCGAGTCAGAATCTTCTGAAATTTAAAAAGCCTCTACCTGTCATTTATTTATTTGCATGGTATTTAGAGCCCAGTGGACAGAGGTAGCTAAACTGACACAAGAGGTCACTTCCAGCTCACTATGGCTTTCGGGCACAAATTATTCACCTGCCAAAGTAATACTTTGTCTTCCCTAGTACCATTCCTGTATTGTCACCACTTTAGAGTTATTAAGTATCTCTAAATCCCTCTGCTGCCCTGCACGTTGCCTTTGATCTAGGTGAGAATAGATATATCCATTTTACAAATGATAAATGAGTGAGTGAGACACTAAAGTTAAACCGCTGACCAGAGGTTATACATTAAGTCAAAAAGGGTAGAAAAAGGACCGCAGGAATTTGGATGTTCGTCTCCTCACACCACTGGTGTTATCATATAATTGAGTTTTCTTGCCGTAAAATGTCCAAAGATGAGAATTTGCAAAATATGGTGATTTTGTTTGTGCAAAATACACTTGGTAAAAGTTTCTGACAGCACCATGCGAAGATCCCAAGATAGCTCTGAACAAGCAGGCTCTTCAAGTAAGGCACAGCAGTATCTGCAGCATCAGTGCAGCATCCAGGAAACTAGCCAAAGTGGCTTGCCCTGCTGAGGTTGCTGTGCTGCTTCCAGGGCTTCAGGGAGACCAGTGCCAGAATTTCACGACACTGCACCATGCTCTGTGGATGCACCCAAATCTCCACTGATCTGCATCCAGGAGCTCCCAGAAGCAGCAGCACAGCATGTGCACAGTAAAGGCAACACTTCTTTTGTGCTAGTACAGCTACAGTTTTAATTACGTTGAGGAGTCTTGCCTTCGTTTCAATGATTCATTGCAAACCCAAAAGCTTTTAGACAAGAGAGGCCCAGCTGACAGTGACAGTGTAGTCTGTAGAGGAGTTTTTCTTTGCCCTTCTCTCCTCACCTGCTCCCCATTCAGGACAATCAGAAAAAACAGTGCACATGGGGGCAGCACAATTAAAAGCAAGCCAGGCTGGAGCTGTTGAGAGTTCTCAGTGCTGTAAAACCAAGTCAGAAACCTCATCTCTGGAAGGGTTTTACACCTAAGAGCTGCCTTGCATTTATTTAAAAGCTTCTGATGAGGATAGCCTCTGAACCTCCCAGGTCCAAAGAGCTCGCAAGGTTCATTTCCGTTTATTCATAGAACAGTGATGAGGACCACCGGAGGTGCTGCATTGTGGAGCAATAAGACATTTGTCACGGTCTGAGATGGAAATCCTATCTGGTATAATTATTTTATATTAAAATAGATGAAATTTTGATATGGAAGTATAGAATGTCGTACATTACATTACCCAGAGAACAGGATATTCATCTTTACTTTAATTTGTAGACTTCATAACTTTGTTTGCATTCACTACAAGATAACTACTGTACATTCCTGAAAAATGACATCTTGCATGAAAAGACTGAACAAAAGCCACAGTGCTGATAATTTTTCCATGGATCAGGGAGGACAGATCTCTCTGGTTTTACAGACATGGACCAAGGCTCGCCTTTATCGTTTTCAACTAAATTGTAATGCTGTCATGGACGCATATTAAAGGAAGTTTCTTTTTATGAACTGTTTTACTCAGTCATGTGAAACTTGATTTATTCTCCTGGACCAACCATAAAAAGGGTAAAAACTTCATTTGAGGAGCTTGTTTGGTCAGCAAAATGCAGACATAGCAAATGTTTTAGGAATAGGTATATGAATTTATTATCTTTTTTTATCTGCTGTTGCTCACCACATCTCAAATTTTTGGAAGCAGTTTGTAGGATTATACTTTGTGACCTGAGAAACTGAAGGTAGGGCATTGAGTAATATGTGTGGAAGAAGGCAGTGATATACTGTCATTCATTGTTTTGAACAGTGAGGAGTAAAGTACTTCTCAGAGGACTTTGGCAGAAGAGTGAATGATGCATGTGCCGTTGGCTGCTTTCTGCATGGTGCTAAAGCATTTGTTTTAAATACTAAAATCTTAATGTCCATATTTTGGAAAGCCTCTCTGGTACTGTGCTAGCTGAAGTCACTTGAGACAACCACCTTCTTTAAGCACCTACACAGGGAACGTAATCTTATATTAAAGCAACTTTAGTCCATTGGACAAAAAAATTTTACAAACCCCTGTGGCTGAAAGCTGACTCTTCACAGATTCGGAGCAGTAATAAAATGGAGTTTTAAGACCAAGACTCTTTCCAAACTCATGACCTGCTCTTATAATTGTTCCCAATCTGCTTCTGCTTCAGATATGCTATATGTAAAGATAAATGCAATTTGCAGTTCAGTTTACATGTTTGCACTTATAAACACTTGCAATCAGGACCTCAAGAGAAGTGGACTTACTTTTCCATTTAAAAAATGTAAGTATAGCTAGTTTTAATTATTTGTAACCAAAGAAACTTGCACCTTAGATGTGCCATCAGCTTTGATTTAGGAGTCTGTGTTTCACAAACTAAAAACATTTCAACAGATTAAAAAAAGAAACAAAACTCAACAACCTTTAACTCATGTTATAATGGTTTAAAAGAGCATTAACTAAACTACTAGGGAAAATGAAAACCAATAATCAGATAGAGTCATTACTTCATATTATGTTCTACAAGATTTAAATTCCTATGTTAAAAAAAAAAGAGTAGATATTTATATTTTTGTTGTTTTTCTTCCTTACCCTGGACATATGGCACTAAAAATTGAGCACAGACCCTTTGTTAAAACAGTGTGAGTTAAGCACAGCGTATTGCCTAGACATGTAGCTTTAACTGTGAATTTCATTGCCTCGGTACCAGAGGGTCAAAGTCAGATTTTAGGTGTTAACCAAACATAGGATGTGTTTGGTTGTTTTGCCGTCAATTTTTAGCATGTGAGAACTTGATGACTCTTAAATAATTAACTGTTTTTACTGTCAAAACTGTCTCCTGGTTTCCATTTGTCCTCATGACTCAGGCAAAGCCCTACTTTGGAGGTGTCTCTGGAGGCTGGCTGGTTCCTGCATGGCTTGGAGATGGGCGCTCCCCCTGCCAAAACTTTTCAGTGACGACAAATCACAACCGGTTTGGAAATGAATCGATTTGCAAGGCCTCTTGCCAGAGGTCAAATTTGCAATTGCATGGAAATGTTAAGGTGCAATTGCTTCAGGCTTTAATGAACTTCAAAAAGAAATATGCAGGCCTGTAAAGCTCATCCATTAGATCCTGACCTACAAATGGCAAGGAATAACAGCAATGCAACCAAGAGGTATGCTGACTAAGGGAATTATGTTGATACAATTAGTTTTACACATTTTGGCATTTAATCCTGATGTCTTGGCAAAAGAGACACCGCACAGAAATTACAAACAATGATAGGAATAGTGTTTCCGATGACATGCAGATTTTCTCCTGCTCCCCTTGCAGCATCGGAGACAGCTCCCCTCTGGCTTTGGGAAGAAAAGAGTGGCAACAGTTGGTGGCTGTGGCAGGCCCTGGCTGACGGATGGTGGGTGGTCTGCCTGCCCCAAAAGGCAGCTTGCCCTGGCCGCAGGGACGAGCAGCAGATGGGAACTCCCCCAGCCAAGGAAATGGGGACAGGGCAGCATTTCTTCTCAAAACTCCTCCCTTCGCAAGAATAGGGAAGACCAAAATTAAGAGTAATTTGAAGAGTTATTAATAGATTGCATAAACCAACCTGGGCACAAAGAGAAAGGTAATCATGCTCCAAATGAATTAGTGGGGCTTTCTAATGGGATGATGGGAGGAAAGTTTATTTTGTTTATGGGGTTAGGGTTATATTGCATAAGTAATATTTGCCCTTCTTTTCAGAGTAAAAATTCTCTCCTTGCTTGAGACTCCTGAGGTTTTAATTTTAAAAGTTGTTACCAGCCATGGTCCAGAAATGAACACCGTTGTCTCAGTGCACGTTAACTCGCTGGAGGTGAGTGTCTGCTCCAAGCGCCTCAGCTAAGCTCTCTCCTCTAATGAGATAAACTTCCCACAGCCCTGGAGAGCCCAAAATTCCAGCTCTGAACATGTAGCTCCACCTGACCTCGAGTTGCCAGGGTGGAAAGTGTCCATGTCCACTTTCCTGCTGTTTTGTGAGGCTTGTGCCCTGATGTTGTGATGAAGAAATGCTGTGAAAGGATCTGGTACACTTTCGTGCCAGGCACAAAACAAACAAACAAACAAGCAAATAAATAAACACAGTTCTCATTTGGCATAAACCTCCTAGCAACATAAATAATCAAAACCTGATTAACAAACTGGTCAGTTCAAAATGAAAGTAATGATCTTCCTTTGCCTTCCTGCTCCCATCAGGACAATCACAAAAGGTTATCTGTTCTAATAAATCAATTAGGCTCATTAAGCTGGCTTATTTGCCAACAGGAGGGTTTAGTTTTTGCAATCCAAGGGCAGCTTTCCAGGACGTCTCACCCCCAAAAGTATCACCCTGCAAGTTTTCTGGCCAGGGCACTTTCAGTGCAGGTCTCAGGGCCAGCTCTCAGCCAGACATGAAAACCCTGGCAGGGCTGGCTGAGCTGCAACGCCCGGTTCTGTGTGGTGGGTGCACAGGGAAAGGGATGGGATGGGTATCACCCCTTCACTCCTGCCCCTCTCCTGGCCAAAAGCCATTACTCTGTAGTGGTTCAGTAGAGGTCGAATAGTTGGGAAACAAAAAGAAGAAGAAGAAGAGAGAAAAGAGTTTCTCTCATTTATTGAGAATCCTCCTGTGAGCCTGGGTACCAAGGAAAACAGCTCTGTTTGTATGTAATGTGGTACGCTACAGTGTATTTTTTCCTCTTTTCTGCCTTGCATGGTTTTTTTTTTTTTTAATTCAAGGGCCAGGTCATTGCTTCTGAACCTCTCTCTCAAGAACTGACACTTAAAGTGCAAATGAAGCTAATGACAAGAGACAATATTTTAATGTTAATTAGATATTTCATGTGTCTTAGTTCATCAGAGCAATATTGCTCTTTTATGTATTACATGAAAGCAGAGCTTTAGCTTGGAGGAAAACAGGGAACACAGTCGGTCATAGAAGTAGTATTCTTGGTTTTGTAATTATTAAAATTATTGTTACATTTAGGAAATCCAGGAAACTTTGAAAGGAAGATGCTTAATAATAATAAT
>JAAGAY010135874.1:0-22085 GCA_011801015.1 Ardeotis arabs
TGGGCCCAGTCGGCCACCTGGCGAGAGGCCAGAGGGTGAGGCCTGCAAGGCCGGTGAGGCCTGCGCCTCCCCCTCTGTGCCTCTGCCCCCGCTCAGCTTCTTCACATCTTGTCTTCTCCCTTTTTTTTTCTGTTTTCTCCTTCTTAAATACGTTATCGCAGAGGCGTTATCACGGGACATTCTGTTACCAATCGGCTCGGCCTTGGCCAGCAGCAGGTCCGCCCTAGGCCCGGCCGAGTCCACTAAACAAAGGGGAGCGACTTCTAGCAGTTTCCTACAGAAGCTTCCACCTTAGGCCCCCCCTCACTAAACAAAACCACAACAACTTGTCTTCACACTCAAATTTTCTCAAAAATTGAAAAGATTTTGTAGAGTTAAGCCACAATTTGCTCAATACAGTATGTTTATTTTCCAAATTTTTCTTATCTTCATCTTAATTTTAAAATTTGATTGAAAAGAGAACAGAATAATCTGGAATTCCTTCTTTTACTCTTAATCAATAGGGTTGCCAGCATTTGTACCTCCTGCTGTCATGCACGTGGTGTTTGAAAACCTTCGTTCTTAATGCAGTAAATCCCTGGGATTAGTTGTGTTTTATCTCTGTATGTGGTGTCCATCATTACTGGAAGGAGAAAAAAATATCTAAGAAAAACACATTAGAAAGCATTTGTGAGAGTACTGAACTGTGATTTGTACACCAAAAGCTTTCATATATGAGGTTTTGTGAGCAAAAGATGCTAAGATGGTCATCAAAAAATGCAAAACTAGCTGAGGAGGATACTTACAAAACTGGAGTGAGGATGAAATTTAGTGGTGAAATAGGAAATTATTTTAGCACTCATGTTGTTTATAGTAGTATTAACCCTGGCAAAAACAAATTCTAAGCAAAAAGGTCTACGTTAAGTTTATAGTACTTTTTATTAAACTCATAGGCAAGTGTGGCTAAAAACCCCACTAGGGCTTAGTCCTGAGTGAGGGTAAATTACAACAGATGGTATTGCCATGGTGAGTAACTGGCCATCAGCTTTGTACTGAGTTGTCAAATCTTTCAGACTGATACTCATCAGACTTGCTGTCTGAATTATTCTTTACTTTCCTGCAGCTTTGTTTTGCTTGGTTTAGCTGTGACAGCAGTTTTGTTTTTTTTTTTCTAATTGACAAGGTGGCTATGGCAAATTTGCTTTACTTTCATTTGTCTTTGCATGAGACAATCATAGGTTTATACAGATAGCAGTAACAAGCAGTGATTCAGTGTAGAATTAGATATTTAAGACTGTAATACAACAATGTAATGTATAGAAATACAGGCTTAGTGCAATAGCAGAGTCCTGGAGAAATGCAGACACAGGACGTAGTGTAGAGGCGCACAGGCATGGCATGATAAAGGGCAGGGCACAGGACTGGTTCTGGGAACTGCATGCCTATAAACAACTGACTCATTGTCAGTTACAAAAATGCAGACCTGAAGTGGGACAAAACTGGTTTTAAGGGCAACAAAGAGAACCAAGAGATAGTATCTAACATACATAAATGGCACCATATATATATATATATATATATATATAAATTCAGATGTAATCTGGAGCAACAGATGAATGAAGGAAGAGCAAAGGTACAAAAACACGTGAGGAAGCACATAAAAATGACATAAAGTGAATCCCGAGGTGGGGAAGAATAAGCCGCCAACATCATATTCCTCCCTTTGACGGGCCTCAAATGCTGTCAAATGCTGACAACCCAACATAATCCCTCTTCTGCAGTCTGAAACTACCAGTTTTAAGACCCAGACAAACAGTGGAAGGCTGAGTATAAAACTATGAAAAAAGAGATAGAAACCATGTAGTTTATGTATTACAATTTATTTGTATTATTATTCTTATTGAGACTTTTTCTGTGTATAAATATTCTAACCAGGTAACTATGATTTCTTTCCTTTTCTGTAACAGTTAGGTCTAGACTAATAATGATTCTTGAATTAAATTGTCAAGATTTTTTAATTATACTAACAGTGAGTTCTTGGCTTTATATGTATGGTGCATTTCCTCTTTGTCTATAAAAAAAACTAGGTGTAAAACTAGGCTCCTAGCTTTCAGCTACTAAACTAGTCCAGAGTGCAGAAAAGGGTCATTCAGTGAGAGTTTAAGTTCTAGACGCATGAGTTTAGACTACTTTTCCCCTCTGCCTAAATACACAGATAGATCTAAAGCAATTTTGCCTTATGTTGTTTGTTTTAATCAGTGCATTTACAGTGTTTCCTAGGATTTCAAATTGCATGGATACCTAGATTCTTCCATAAAGCTGATCTGTTGTGGTTTTTATTCACAAAAACCGTAACTAACATGGTACAGTTTAGAAAACTTCTTGCCTATCAAGGGTATACCTCAACATTTCTCAGAGAAATTCCTTTGTCAATGACTGTCCTCATTCTTAGTGGCTTTCTAAAGTGTTATAAAGAAACAAGATTTTCAGGGCAAAAGATTGAAGTCAAAGAAACTAAGACAGTAACTTCAAAATATTCTTTTTAACCAGGTATTATTGTGCAAGTCTACATACATATTTGAGCACAGGTAGTTTCCTCTTACCCTTGGTATTTATGTTACTAAAGTGCTGAAAATTTTATCATCAAGTTACGTATTTCATAGGAAAATACATGATTTTTTTTTCCTTAGAGTCATATAGGTAGGAGTTTACCATATAATTTTTGTTTGCTAGATTAATTTTTTTATTTGTCATGGTACACATATAACCAGTATAGAGCAGAGAAACACAAATTGCTATTACCTGTAATGTTGTGATGCCTTTCTGAAAACAATCTTATTGTATTAAATGTATCCGTTCAGTTTTGCATGTAGATAATACAGAATCAAGCTATGCTTGCAGCTATATTGATGGAATTCAGTAGTATCACAAATGTCTAAAAGAAGAACCTGGCCCATGCAGTAATTACCCATTCTACCAATGTTCTGAAATTACAAATACAGTATTTTTTATAGTTTACTAGAGATATAAATTACAGGCAACATTTATTCTTCAAGATTATGTTACTTTTTTTGAAGGCCTAGTATCCCATATTTTGTTTTACTTGATAAACCTCTGATCTTTTTTTTAAAAATAAAAGGGTGAAAGACAAGGATTTCACAAACACCTCTGTCTGCCAAAAAGCAAGAATGTGAACAGACATGAAAAATATTTTTAACAGCTAGCAAAAAGTTGTTAGCTATATATGTAAATAAAGTAAACTGCAAGTAAACATGAAAGCACATTCTCCTGCTATACAATACCAATCCCCAGACACAGCTATAGAGGACAAAGAAACAGCTCAGGGTAAGGTATACTGATGTATGTATTTGGCAGTATGTTTTTGCCCATCTGTTATAGTCTTTCATGTGTGGCATGTATCTGAATAAAAGTCAGATTTTGGTGTGATTTTTTTTTTGAGTGGCTATATCCTGCCTTAGATACTGAAGTATGAATCCTTGCAGAAGATGCAACTGTGAAAACAATTTTTTTGCAGTGTGTGTTTATTATATGTTTATTAAAATGTTTTGCTGTACCTAACATAGTGTCCACTTGCTATAAAGGTTTGACTGAACTGCCACGAGGACTATGGCCACCCCATCTGTTGTAGCAGTGCTGTTGTCTATGGAAATGAAAAGTGAACTGGATAAAGGTGATTCTTGGGGTCAGAAATACCCCAACCAGTTTTACGGCGTGGTCCTGTAAACTCTTGTACCAGCACAAATGGGAGAGGGATATAGATAGAAGCAGAAAAATCAGAAACTGTCACTGAGAAAAGTCTCCATGTGACTTAAAGTCAAGAGACTAACAATTGATTTAGACTGCCTGACAAACCTGGAGAGGCTTAGTTGCGACACCTAAATTAGGCATGCAGAGGAGGTGATTTTAGCACAGCAGGTGATCTTACCACAGCCCTCTACGCTGTAAGGGGTGATGAGATGCATCGACCAAGTCCTCCCAACCAGAGAAGCTCAGCATGTTATTCCTCTTCAATGTGAGCTGGTAAAAGAGCTTCGTGGGATACCAGGTATATTGTCTCTAGCATTTCACATTTACAAGTCCCAAAACAAAACAAAAGTTTCCAACTGCCAGATATGTACATTTTTGTCTGGCAAAATCTGTCAAGGCAGATTTTTTGTTCATGCATCACCAGGAAGAAAGAATTAGGAGTTAGAACTTAGTTAATAGCTTCCTGAGATTTGCAAGAGCAGAATCTGTGGTTTACTAGGGCTACATTATCTTTTTAGTCTAATGTCGTTAGAAACAACTTTTTTTTTTAATTCCTATCTTAAGAAGTTGTGACTCAGAGTACATAGAAAAAAACATAATTTGCTGAATAAGATTCATGTTTACATAGCTATTTCAGAGTGGAACTGATCTTAAAAAAAAAACCTAAGCAGAGATAGCTTCAACCCCTTATTTTAATTCATGCTCCTGAGAAGATGCTATGGAAACATTAAGGTTAATCTGAAATATTTGATAGGTTAATCTAAACCCTGTTATGATCTCAACGTGAATATTATCTTAGTAAACATACAGAAATACATGGATAGAGAAATAAAAGATGTATATGTGTATCTATCTATCTATAGAAAGAGAGAAAGACCTGGTTACAGTTATGCTTCATCTTTCACTAGTCATGAAAGGAACAATGCTACTTGCTTCTGAAGGAAATAATTGCTTTTTGTTTTCTTTAACCAGCTACACTTAGGAAAGTGACACCTTGGAATATTTATCTAAAGTGCTAGACATTAGTTATGAAAAAAAATACTTCAGTACTTTTTTCCTAGGAGATGCAGGTACATTTAAACATACAGGTACTCTAAATAAAATTTTTAAAATGGACATTTAAGAAGAATAGCTCAATCTTACCAAATAAAAATATTACAGATTTTTGAAATGTTATATTTTTTAGAATTATTCTTTTTATGAAATATTATTTTACAAGTAACTACACTGTCCTGTAAGAAATTATTCCCTATAAAGCTCTCTTACCCTACGGTTGCTGCATTTCTAAAATTGTATTGAGATCAGTTACACAACTTTAATAGTGAAATCCATTGCAATTTTAGTATAAACAGCATCTGATGAGTGCCTGTCTGAAAAATGGTACATTTTGAGTAAAGTATTCGTACTTTGAACCATTTCAGCTATAATGCATGAAAATTTAATTTAAAAGAAAGCAAAACAAAACAAAAATCTCATTTACCAAAGGTTTTGTGAGATACGGAGAAGTTTTAGACTGTTAAAAATGTCTGAGTGAAAACAAATGGAAGTACTCAGAGCAACCAAGACCCAGGTGCCATTTCTCAGGTCATCTGGGGAGCCCAGTGTCTGCCCTGTGCTGCCTGTATGACCTGCTGTTGGAAAAAGCCTCTGCATCCCAAGGCAGTTGACCCAGAGTGGCTCACATACACATGGCATGCAGTCCACCATTTTATGTGGATACAGATGTTTTTACACTGTATTGTTACGATCTCTATTTTAGCCTTTTTTTTCTTTTTGTCCTCCTGGCTTCTCTAACATACTTTTTGCATTTTTCTGCTCAGTGCTATTCCTCATTTCATTGTTGGCTTTAACACAAGCAACATCTCAGAGGTTTTTTTTTTAATTGCCAAATTTAGAGCTACATTTCAACATCCTGCCTTGCTCCCACAGTTTCTTGCAAGGCTACCTTCCTTGCAAGGTAACCTTGAGACGGATTGCCAAAGAGCCTTGGCTTTCTTCTCCTTGTTCGGGGTCATTTTAATGATTTTCCATAGTTCTTTAAGAAACAAGAATATTTCTTTATAATATGGTAGATATGATGAAAGAACCGTGATGCAGCCTGGCAGACGTGTGAGTCTAAGCGATGGTGTGTAGTGTGTGATGATATCTAGAGACAGATGGGACAGCAAAGTGAATGAGATCTCATGGCCGAGGGGACAGTGAAGGATCTCCAGACCTGCCACTATTGTATTTGTATTGCCACTAATTTCTTCGTATGTGTCTGGGAAGGAGACACCTAATTTTCCACACCAGAAGGTATCTTAGAAATGATTTTTTTTGCAGGTGCACTGTAGAAGATAAGGGGAACAGGCCATGAAAAAAACTGAGGAGTAACACAGACCTGTAGTTAACATGGACCTGAAGAGGCCTTAGAACCTAAATACTATCATTATTTGAAAATGGGACTCATGTTTCCAAGGTGCTATAGAATAAACTATTATCTCCTTGGCTACCTGGTGCCATCAGTAGGGTCTTGAACAACACACGAAAGAGAGGAATGGAAACACAGTGCTTCAGGATATAAATAAAATTCTAAGTAATGAGTATTGGTAGAATTTTTTTCTCCACTTCCGAATCTCCTATTCAAAGTTTTATTCCATTTTCCTTGAAGCAACTGACACTGGTCATTGTTAAAATAAAAGTGTTGCTGAACTAGATTGATTACTGGTTTGAGATGACATGAAAAAGGAAAAGAAGAAAATCAGATTTTCTTTCCCTGAATTACCAGTGTCATAATTTCAGTGTATACTGAGACAACAAGACAAGTGAATTTGAAAAACTGGTTTACAAAACCTGCAAAAGAAAATAGAGGTCAAGTATAACGTACACACAGGCACATATGCCTGTTAATGTTGTTTATCTGGGCATGGAATTGCTCTTAGAAATGTTCACTTGCTTTTCTAAATTTTTTATCTGTTTACCTGTATGTTATACTGTGTGCACTGATGATCAATACATGTGTTTTGGAATAAAAATACTTGCATATTTTTTTTTATATTAGTCTCATTTAAAATTAATTGGAAACATTAATTAATGTTTCTAGACCCCAGTCTAGAAAGAGTTCTCGGTACAGTATGAGTGCTTAAAATACCATACCTTTTTTATTCTGTGGTGAAGGACTGTAAAGGAGAAATAACTACAAAATATTCTTTAAATCTTTCTGGATAAAGTGACATGGGAATTAGTCATGGCAGGATAATCAAATCTTATAACAGTAATATCTAATGTGACATTAGTATTGTGGAACATTTTAGCTTGCCTCATCTTATAAAGCATAAGAACTTGAGCCAAGATTCCTGTTGTGATTCAGATTTGCATTTATGTGTCACCACTTCAACTAGGTATCTAAGCTCCTGATATTACTGATGGAGATTTGGCATATGATTCATGGGTCGCCATACGCATGTCTAGATCTATTTGAGATACAGAAGGATATCCCACTCAGCTACTAGCTGCCACTCCGGGCAGCTCCCATTTAAGGAAGCCTCTGGAATTTCCCATAAGTCCTGCATCATATATGCCAGTCCCATGAGGATGTCTTGGATACTCCAAGAAATCTCAGGTGTCACCAGACACTTACTTTTGGGCAACTGAGTTGCTTTCTTAGGTGTCTATCTTCATATGAGCTGAATAGCGCACTGGGCTTCATTGACTGTGTTACAAAGGGCTCCGGTGACTTGCCCACAGAAAGACTGGAGCCCCTTCAGAGCAGCAACTGGACAATAGGTGGGATTTTTTTTACATTATCTTAACTGGCACTCATTGCAATTGAATGTTGCCCTGTATTTCCACTGACTACAGGGACAGCTTAGAGAAATAGAGCATATATGTAATACATACACTTCCTGGAGGGAAGGGATGCCATCCAGAAGGACCTTGACAGGCTGGAGAGGTGGGCCAAAGCAAACCTCATGCAGTTCAACCAGGCCAAGTGCAAAGTCCTGCATGTGGGTCAGGGCAATCCCAGGTACAAATACAGGCTGGGCAGAGAATGGATTGACAGCAGCCCTGAGGAGATGGGGATGTTGATTGATGAGAAGCTCAACATGAGCCAGCAATGTGTGCTTGCAGCCTAGAAAGCCAACCTCACCCTGGGCTGCATCAAAAGAAGCATGGTGATTCTGCCCCTCTACTCCACTCTCATAAGACCCAACCTGGAGTACTGCGTCAAGCTCTGGAGCCCCCGGTATAACAAGGTTGTGGCCTTGTTGGAGCAAATCCAGAGGACGGCCACAAAGATGATCAGAGGGCTGGAGCACCTCTCCTGTGAGGACAGGCTGAGAGAGTTGGGGCTGTTCAGCCTGGAGAAGAGAAGGCTCCGGGAAGACCTTATAACACCCTTCCAGTACCTAAAGGGAACATGCAAGAAAACTGGAGAGGAACTTTAGACAAGGGCATGTAGTGATAGGACAAGAGGTAATGGCTTTAAACTGGAAGAGGGTAAGTTTTGATTAGATATAAGGAAGAAATTCTTTACTGTGAGGGTGGTGAGGCACTGGAACAGATTGCCTAGAGAAGCTATGGATGCCCCATCCCTGGAAGTGTTCAAGGCGAAGTTGCATGAAGCTTTGAGTGTCCTGGTCTAGTGGAAGGTGTCCCAGGCTGGGGCAAGGAGATTAGAACTAAGTGATCTTTAAGGTCCCTTCCAATCCAAACCACTCTTGGTTCTATGATATATATAGCACATATCTAGATACCTGTATGTAGACATATAGATTCAGATACCTTAATTCAACATTAAATCCTAACTTTGCTCTTATCTCTAGATAAAATGCAGTTTTATGTATATCTGCATATACACATACAGTATCTAATATTTATTTTTTTAAAAAAACTATGAAAAGTAATCCCGACAAAAAGTAGCTGAATTCACACTGTGGATTTTTTTTCCTTTTTGGAGAAAAACAGAAGGACAAATTCAACATTTTCTTTTTTTACAGGGATCACATCCCAGAAGGGATTTCTTTTAATAGAAAACTCACAAAGTGCTAAGCAACTGTTTCACCAGTAGCTATCAGTTATATCTAGGTTTGTGAATAGCAGCACAAAGTCCACATAGAGACAAGTTACGCCTGGTTTAGTCCAGGGATTGATACTCTGATTTCTTTATTAATGCCCTAGATGATGCAACAGAGTGCACTCTCAGTAAATTCTCAGAGAAGATACAAAAATGGGAGGAGTAGCTGATACACCAGAGAGTTGTTCTGCCACTCAGAGGGAGCCTGACAGACTGAAGAAATTGCTTGATAGGAACCTCATCAAGTTCAAGAATGGGAAATGCCAAGTCCTCCACCTGGAGAGGAATAACCCCTTGCACCAGTCTGGGCTCCCAAGGACAAGAGAGGCACAGACATATTGGATAGGGTCCTGAAAAGGGCCATGAAGATTTTAAAGAGATACGAACAAGTCTTACACAAGGAAGGGCTGAGACAGCTGGGACTGTTTGGCTTGGAGAAGAGAAGATGCAGAGGGAATCTTATCAAAGTGTATAAATACGTGATAAGGGGAGTAAAGAGGATGGAGCCAAACTCTTCTCATTGTTTCCCAGTGACAGCACAAGAGGCAACGGGCACAAACTGAAATACAATAGATAACATTTAATTTTAAAAAAAAAATTTTCTGACTGTTCAAGTGCTGGAACAGGTTGCCCAGAGAGGCTGTAGAGTTTCCATCCTTGGAGACATTCAAATACCAACTGGACTTGCCCTTGGGCAGCTTGATCTAGTTGACTCTGCTCTGAGCACAGGGTTGGTATAGATGATGTTTAGGGGGGGTCATTCTATAACTTGGTGATTCTGTGATCTCTTTTTTATAAATTGCTTTTAAGAGAAAGATTATCATAGTCAACTTATTTTTAACATAAAATGTTATAAAGGGAAACATGATTTTGCATGACTACACAGGAGTTAAAAAAAAAGAACAAAAACCACACAGGAAAATATTACACAAACAACTTTGCTAATATTCCAGCCTGAGATCAGAGAGGCTGATATTATACAAGCTATCATCAACATTGCTATATCCACCAGATCCCTTATTCCAGGCTTATGAGTGGGGATAAACAAATGACAATGAGACACATGTATCAAGCCAGAGCTAAACAGTTACCAAAGACTGAGAAATAGTGTTACCACACTAATCAGCGTAAATGACATATAATCAGCCATTGTTGTACATCCTGCTCCGGTTGTGTCTAAAGTGCTGCCATCGATGGTTTGATGGATTTGCTTTACGTCACTGAGGTTCGTCTTGTCTGGCATCCCTGCTGAGAGAAATAAGAAAATCTAGTATGATCCATGCCTTGTCACTGCTGGCAACACGTTATAGCTAGAACAAATTTAAATATCCTCAGCACACAGACTGTCACAGTTTGGTTTCTAATTCTCATGTTACTGCCAAATTCAAAATCCTTCATAATTGCATTTAGAAAGATACAGTATACTATATGGCTATTCATCGTTGAAAGTAGTTCAGAGGTCTGCCAGCTCTAAACAAAGTTTTTCTTGTAGAAATGTATCTCAACAAACATTTGCAGGCTGAAGTGAATAGTTTTGCAAGTCCCAGTTGTATCTAAAAGACCACTGCCCACATCTTTCTTGGATTTGAAGGAAAAGGGAAATACTTTAACGTGGAATTGCTTGTGTCTGCGTCCCCATTTTATTCCAAAATAATGTATACCTGATGGAAGGTGTGCAGCAAAGTATCCTTGTTATATAAAACCTCAGTTTTGTCACAATTTAAACAGACTTTACAACATTGTAAGGCAAAATTGTAACACTAACTTTAAGCAGGAACACTTTTACTGAGTTCCTGGCTGAATATTTGTACTTTTTTGGATCAGAGTAAGTACTTCTCCATCTCAAAACAGTGCTTTGTATGGAACACGGATGTAATCACCCATTATATTTCCTCTGTCTGGTTAAACAATCGGAAACAGAAGGTCTGGGAGACCCATACAGATTTGGTAGCATTGTCAGCTGTTTGTATTTGCTATGCATACTTCCAGACTAACTGTCTTATCCCATATAATAACTTGTGGCATGCCACTATCAATCAAAATTAACAAGTCTAAATTCAGTGTTATTACATGCAACAAATATTGACATTGTAATTACGTTGAGACTGAAAAAGGCTTCATATAAAGCAAAGTCAATATTTATGTAATTAGGTCAATACATATATAATTCAGAAGGTAAACTCTGCTGTTGGAACAGCAGCATTAGAAAGAAGCTCAGCTCTACTGAACTGACGTATTGATTTTACAGTCTGAGTTTTTGCATTATTATTCATTGTTTAGGTACTTCTTTTCTCTCTGTATCATTAAGAAAGATGAATAAACTAGTGATTGGTTTTTTTCGTTATTCAAAGGGACTGTGATGAAGTATAAATATTTTAGTCATGGTGTTATCCTCTTTGTTAAGCTGATTAAACACAAGTTACAGAGAATCCTTATTTTTGAAAGAAACAACTTTTTTATCGGTACTTGTGTTAAAAATACTCTTCTCTAAACGCAACTTGAAAGCTGCTCTTTGTGAACTTGCTGTATCTCCTTCCTGTAGCTTTGAAAAAATGCATTAAGGGGACAGTCAGCTAAAGTCAATCATGTTGTCTGAAAAACCTGCTAGAATGAATTTCTCTTCTTTGCCACTGTATTTAGACAGCAGAATGTACTGCTCTTTTTTGTGGATTTATCGATCCAGTGCTCTTGCCCGGAATTTGTGAAAATTAGCTCTGAGTACAATGCAAGTGGACATACAAGGAGGAAGAGTGACAATAGATGTTAAGAAGGAGGCAACTCAACATCTCCTTATCATGTACATTTAGTAACCTGTCTAGAAAAAGACCAGTCATTCAACACTTCACTGAATGGTGGATCATCAAAGAGGGTATATGAATATGTTTTTTTCAGAGAAGTTTTGTATGTAGAACAAAACAAAAAAAATGGTTTAGATCATTTCTCCAGAGCATTGCTGAGGTTTTCACATATTTAAGAAGGCTAATTTCAACAGACTAATTTCTAAATTCAACTCTCACCTATGCAACAAAGCAGCTCACCAAGTGCTATTTGTATAACAAAGCAGATTTTTCCCAGTATATTTACAGATACACTATCACAGTAGTGAAAGATATGGTCTTGTCTTAAACATCCAGAATATCAATTATTATAAGAGATAATGATCATAAAAAGAAAAATAATCCTAGATCTTGCAGTTAAAGAAATAAACGACTTCAGTTAGAGTATATGATCTGAATCTGAAGGCAATATGACTAGGTATTAATTACTGACTGGACAGTGAGGTTTAATTTCTAGTGAAAATTTAATTGACAATATTATGGAAAACGGGAAAAGAATAGACTAAATTTTATAGGAAATGTTATCTCAATTTTTTTTTTTTAATTTTCTTTTCAGCCTTTAAACTGCAGACTTTGGAAGTTCCCATGAAAAGAGTGTTTTAAAAAAATGTTCAAATCTACCTAATACATTTTCCTTTGATCAATCAAAATGCCATAGCGTATTGAATATAATCTCTGATGTTAAACGCATATACTGTTAGAATTGCAGTGTAAACATACAGCAAACCTTTCACCTATTGAGCCCCACAGCTCTACGCCACAACTTTTACTTTATTGAAATATGACTTTCAAAAAATATGCTTAGACATGAACCTGTAAAAAAAAAAATCACTGAACAGAAAAACACTCCTAAACCCCAGTCTATTTTAACAGAACTGTGTTCCCCACCCCCCTGAATGCTATTTCTTTTTTATTTTGTTTTGTTTTGGTTTTAGTTAATTCTAATAAGTATAAGTATACATTTAATTCCTACACCTAGGCCTATTTAAATAAGTAGGTTCTTTTGTCTATTACGCATCAGGATTTAAACATATATGCCACTTTTCCTATACTATAATCAGTAATGGAAGTGATCCTTTCCTCTCAATGAATTTAACTTTTGTAGTTCACAGCAGGATTGCAATGAGAGCTATCTAAACATTTGTAGCAGAAGAGACCAAAACCAAAAGCAAACTTGTTTGGTTTTAGTTTCCTCACATGCTAGAAGCTGGAATTATGTTGTAGAAAAGGCATTTAAGTTTCCCAAATAATTCAAATGATCTCTGATAAATGTCTATTTTAATATAAAAATCATACTAGAGCTAATATTTTTGACTGGACAATGGTAAAATTCAGAAGTTTCAGCTGAGACTCAGAGCTTTTTTTCTGAAAAAAAAAGTTAGAATTGCAGCAGAGCAGAAGATAAATCTCTTGGGAATTAAAATCCAAATATAACATTTGCATGAACCATAGCTGTCAAGTATCACATATCTGTCCCCAGCATCAGCTGTGAAAGTCAGTGGCTGCAATTCAAAGTATTGTCTTGCTCTAGTTTAGAAAAAATTGATCAGTAAAAGAATTTCACCAACGTGTGACAAATATTACAGCATCTCATTATAGTACGACATCTGTAGAGTATTTCTAATGCTTTTTAGTATCTTCTAAAGGTATTTAGAACTTGTGAGAGGTAATGGTACTGATAGCCTTTAGATCTGACCTATTATGTTCTCCAGAATAGCTACAGCAACAGTACAATTTCCTTCCGATAGTCAGCAAGAGACTTTAACCTTGATTTGAAAAGTCAGACTTAAAGACACTGAAGATTTTAATTTGACATGGAGCTTTTATATTGAGATTGTCAAAATGTTACAAAAATGTGCTATGACTTTTGAGCAGTAGATCCTTGCCTACCAAGGACCATGCTGGGACTTTAAGCACTTAAAATGTTTTAAATGGAACATCCTGTAATAATGGCCCAGTTTGAAAGCGTTTGTTTGACTGTAGCCTAAAATCAAACACCTTACTGTGTTATCTTCTGTCTGCTGAGTAACATATATCAGAACTAGTATGTCTCTTCAAGGGAAACTGAAGCTGCCAAATGAGCTGCTGTGGGAATCCTGTTGCATACAAACCCTATCAAAGATTTAGAGGGGAAGAAGAACTGGTTTTCTCTCTGTGCATCATTTTTATTATGTTCTGGAAGATTCAAAACACAGCTTTTATGACAAAAGCATTTTCTATGAGCCTCAAATGTGAGGAAGAATTTGAATAGACAGTGTTTCAGACAGGAAAAAAATGTGGAATGTGACTTTTACAAAACAATACTCCCAAGAAGTTGTATGCAAAATTCTTCATAGAAGGGCAAATAATTATTTAAATCTTTGTATGTAACCTGAATTTCAGGATCCTACAACACAAGAGCTTTGAAGAAAAACACTAATAACTAGTTGAGGTTCTATCCCAAAATTCATAAGATTGTTCATGAACAAACTTTATGAAAGGTTAAAGAAATACATCAAAGTCAGCTGAATAGACCAAAACCCCGATGTGCTGTACATGAATGTTTAAATATGAAGGTGGAATTGCAATTTATGATAATAAGATACCTGGAAAATGATGACATGTAGGCAGTTGGTCATGAATTTATAGATGTCAGTAAGCAGTAATAATATTTTGGGGAAGTAGAAGATAAATTTGTATGTAACTGATAAAGTAAACTGAAGAATTTCTAGGCAAAGGCAAAAAGAAGAATAGCATAATGATTAAGAGGAATTGAGGAACAGTGATATCAGAGCAATGGATTCAGGTGTTTCCAGCTAGCAGGAGCAAGGACAGTCTCCTTACTGTGTCAAGTAAACACCAACACTGACTAATACCAACACCTTTTTGTACTATGAAGGAAAACATCATATAAGTTTGATTTCTGCAATTCACAATAACAAGGTCTCTGTAATGACTTTGTGCAATTAAACTTAAAAAAAAGATGCATTAACTGATTTTAATAAAAAAGAGAGAAAAAACAAAGTATTTAATTTATATTGTTATTCCAAAAATTAAAATAACATATTAGTTACCAAACCTTTCTTTTTATTTTATTGGCCAATCTTTTGCCATTTTTTGATGGATGTCTCCTCCCTTTCTTTTACTGTTTTTTTTTTTTTAATCCAGATTTTATTCCTAACTACATCATATCATGAAAATGTTTCAAAACATAGCTATACTGACTAGATTACTGTTGTGGTTTTGTTTAGCGAGGGGGGGGCCTAAGGTGGAAGCTTCTGTAGGAAACTGCTAGAAGTCGCTCCCCTTTGTTCAGTGGACTCGGCCGGGCCTAGGGCGGACCTGCTGCTGGCCAAGGCCGAGCCGATTGGTAGCAGAATGTCCCGTGATAATGCCTCTGCGATAACGTATTTAAGAAGGGGAAAACAGAAAAAAAAGAGAGAAGAGAAGATGTGAAGAAGCTGAGTGGGGGCAGAGGCACAGAGGGGGAGGCGCAGGCCTCATGGGCCCTGGAGGCCTCACCCTCTGGCCTCTCACCAGGCAGCCAACTGGGCCTGACTCGGCTGCAAGAAGTGGAGAGATGAGATGGATGATGTGAAGAGATTCTGAGAGGCATCTGCCAGCCTGTTGTGAAGAACTTTTCTTGTGAGAGAAACAGCTGCAGACGCCAAGGTCAGTTCAGAAGGAGAGGGAGGAGTAATGCGGCTCCTGGCCAAGATTCCCCTGCAGCCTGTGGTGATGACCATGGTGGAGCGGGTGGTCGCCCTGCAGCCCATGGAGGTCCACGGAGGAGCAGAGATCCACCTGGAGACCGTGAAGGACCCCACACCGGGGGAGGTGGATGCCTGAAGGCGGCTGTGGCCCGTGGAGGGCCCGCTGGGGCAGCCTTTCTGGAGAGACTGCACCCTGTGGAAGAGATGACCCACGCCGGAGCAGTTTCATGAAGGACTGTGGTGTATGGGTGGGACCCCACACTGGAGCAGGGGAGGAATGTGAGGAGTTCTTCCCCCGACTATGAAGCAGTGGCGTACAACATCGCGTAATGAACTGACCGCAACCCCCATTCCCTCTTCCCCCCTGTGCCTCTCAGGGAGGGGGAAGGTAGTAGAGATAATGTTAAGCTTGGGAAGAGGGAGGGGTGGGGAGGAGGTTTATCTTGTTCTCTGTCTCATTATCCTGATGGTTTTAGTAACAAATGAATAGTTTTCCCCAAGTCGAGTCTGTTGTGCCCGTGACAGTAACTGTAAGGACTTCTCCTCGTCCTTATCTCAAACCTCGAGCTGTTTCTCTTATGTTGTCTCCCCCTATTCTCTTGGGGAGTGGGGGGAGTGAGAGAGAGACTGTGTAGTCTGGTCCCGATTGGGGCTGAACTACGACAATTACAGAGCTGTGTTTGAATATCTCAAACATTCCTCATTTTATATGTAGTGGTTGCTGTGAAAATTTGATATATAGATCCCCCTGCTGAACTGTAGCTATATGTGAGAAAAAAAAAAATATTCAGTATGTATCAGATCATTCCCCAGCTATTGTTTTTAAACCATTATTCTTAAAAACATCACAAAATGCTTAGAAGTATCCAGTGCTTAGAATGATAAGTAGATACAATGGACTACCTCTACTGTTATTTGAAAACACTTCCATGTGAAGTTCATGTGATGTTGACCATGAAATCTCAATAAGCGGAGAAAAAGATGTCTGAGAAGAACTATATTATGAAGGGTACTTGGGAAAGGACTGATTTCTTGAGAACACTTTCATATTTTTTATGACTGCATCTGTAGTTGGAAAGGCTAAGGGATGTCCCTAAAAGGAAAGGATATGCTATATTATGGTTGATCATACGCCCTTCTTATAGTACACATATAGCAGTACATGTATTCACCCTCTTCAGGAAGTCTGTGTTTTTATGATGTAGTCCAACTTTTGCCCTCTCCTTTGCACAGTAAGTGAAACAGAAAAGAGCAGGCGAATTGGAATGGATGATCTCAGAGGTCCCTTCCAACCTCAACAGTTCTGTGATTCTAGAAGTGTTAAATGTTTCACGATGCAGCACTAGTCATGAACAAACAAATGAAAAAAAAAACAAATCAAAACCAAAAACAACCCTGTGGATTTCGCTAACAAGTAGTTCAGAGGGAAGGAACATACATTGCTTTACCGTTCTTTGACTACATTGATTTTGAAGGTGTAAACAGTGATATAAGAGATATCTCTGCTGAGGATTAAGTCAGGAATCAACCTAGTGAAAAATGTACCTCTGCTTTATTTTGTTTAGTTTTCATTTAATGAAGGAGAAATTAACAGCTCATCCACAGAGGCTAAAGAAATGTCAACATTTTCAAGCATTTTTCCAATGAAGCTTTGGGGATTTTTAGGCTTCAGTTTTAAAGAAAAATAAATTATCTAATATTGCATGTTGGTTTGCCATATCTGAATTATAAATCAGTTTACTCTGCTGAATTTCTGAATACTTCAGACTCGTCCTTCAGTGGAGCTCCATTTGCTACAAGGTTCATGAAAAAAGAACAGAAGAGTCAACATTATTCATTTAGAACGAATGAAGACTTTCGCATTATGGAACCTATTGTTACATAAACATACATTTAACTGATGCGCTATCAATGAAATTCATGAATTAGCACAGAATAGACTTTATTGAGACTAAAATAGTATGTTGTAAAGTTGTTTTGATTAATATCTCCCTGTGTGTTTCTGTGAGGTCTAGAATCTTAATTTGAGTGCAATAAATTATTCTATCTGATTGCATAAATTTCAATAGCTTGTCAGTAAAGGTAAGGTGAAAGAGAAAAGAAAGTTCAGAACCAAAATTAATAGATATTGCCAAAACAGTAATGCCTCTGATTCACTACTTAAGTTTGCCTATGACTATTGTCTGATGCTTTCGAGGTGGGAGAAACAATAATATACAGATCAGTCCATTGGGACCCCTAATTTCTGACATTCAGTGATCAATGTGTGCCTTGGAGCACAGGGATACATATTTATTTTCCTTATAAAGTAGAGTGACTGATTCTCATAATTCTCATAAATTCATGCTACTTTTTCTACAGCCACTTTGCCTTATCCAAGAAGAAAACAAATCAAAAGCAATGAAAAGCTAAAATAAAAAAAAAAACAACTGGAAGTGTGGTTACACCTTTTCAGATGTACGAGATAATTTTTAACTATGAAGGCCAGAGTCCTTAAAATACATTCATTAAAAACAATTCAATACAGCTTTTTAAAAATCACAGATGAGTTCATATTTCGGCAAAGTAGAATTTCAACTGCTTTGCTATAGTGGTTATATAGGTCAGTTTGTGTCAGAAATGATAAGCTTAACTGTAAGCACTACCCCGCACGCAGCATAAAGTAGCGTTGTGCTGATGCTGAAGTGAAGAGGTTAGGAAGATAATAACAGATGACACATAAGGCGTGATTAATTCCAGTTAGTTTTTCATATCTGTACAGCCTACATCTACAGCTAGGGTTCAACTGGTTAAACATAGCCATCTACAGACATTTTAGATGCAGGGGAGATGGGTTTTGCACTTGGCATACAGCTGCCCATCCAAAAGAAGCCTGGTTCTTATAAAAATCCTTTAAAAATGTCTTGGAAGTCCTAGAGCATTTCCAGTGGCTTTTGGCACTTCTATTTAGACAGTTGAATTCTGCCCTGCATCAAAGTTAGTTACTGCATCTCCCCTTACAGTGAATGTAGAGGAATAACTAAACGCAGAAGGAGATGGAGTACTCAGATGTAGATATTTAGTCTGAATTTGGACAGATGAATCCTACACTTAGTCACATAACAGGTTCACCACTGAGTCACCAGCATATTTCCAACATATTCCCTGTCATTATGTTTTATATCTGTGGTGGAAAAACAAAACCAAATACTGAATTGTATAACTCTGGTAAATGGATTACATTTTAGAAATTATAGGTAGAAAAATTGAAAAAAAAAAAGGCTACTGATTGAGTTCATACTTGTGTCACTAGTAGTCTTACATTTTTACATTTATATCTAACCCTTTGCCTTTAAGTATTTTTGGTTTCAGCATCTGGTGTCGAAAGGCTGCCATATTGCCATGAAAATAGCGAATGCCCAATGTGTGTAAACATCTCTGAGAGGCCCGTACTTCACGAAAGTGTTTCCTGCTAAAGTACAGAAAGAGTCGTTGCAGCTATATTTACATAGCTAAATACACATCCCAGAAGGAGATCCTTCTGGCAAAGTAGTGCTGAGTTGCTTATGTCTACCGTGCTCAGAGACAGCAATACCTAGAAGGAACTGCTAAACAAATGTCCCCTACACAGTACAATGCCCTGCATCTCTTTTAAACCACACACACAGTGGCCTCCTTGGCTCAAAGACCCAGTTATCATTTTGTTTGTTTGTTTTTAGTTCGAAGTGCCTGAAAAAAACATGAGGGCTGTGCTGCAACTCACCAGGTGGTGTTTTTATAACATGAAACTGAAAGAGTGTATTACAAGCTTTGGGATATGATATCCAGGCATGGGAAAGTGTTTTGAAAATAAAAAGCCTGCTGTTGAGGGACTTAGTAGGACAGAGAAATCCAAGCCTTCAGCCGTCTGGTTTTTATTGCCCTTTGGAAGCAGTCCTTGGAATGAATTATCCATAGAACTTGGTGTTTGTTTTGGAGGGATGGAGATGGTTTTCCTTAAGGCTGAGCCATGGAGTGAACTAACATCTATGCAATGTGGACAATGGGACTGAAACTGAGTGACAACTCACAAGCTAAGTTACTTGACAGTGTAGGCATAGTCAGTGAAATCACTGAAAGCTGGAGAACTCTTTAGTGTCATAGGAAAGTTCTGTATTATGATATAAATTCTAGCAGTAAATGCTTAATGTCCTCATGAGTCTCACCTCTGCAGCTGGCCAGTCATTTCTTTCAGTGAAATGCAATCATGTGGGTTTTTATGACTGTTGCTAAGCAAAGTAGCTCAGGAAATCTACATCAGACTCCAGGCAGGGCCCTGAGTATGAGTACCAAAGGACTGAACCTGATCTATATGCCACAAGGTGATGTAGAACAGGGAGATGATGCTCAGTTAGGAGCCAAGCCAACTGCAAATTTACATTTAGCTTGCCTCCACAAAGGGAGATCATGAACGACTGGGATTTTTGTGTCCATAGGTGAAGAGTGGTGGTAATCAAGCCACCATTAGATAACTTGATCTTTCAGAGTGACTTTCTTGTGCTTTATCCTCTCTGTTCTTAAGTGACAGATCTTTCACCATTTTCCTCAGCGAAAACCATGTCACTGTCCATATAATGTAGTATGCTGTCGTATCATGCAGGTAAGAACTCTTTGAAAAATAGTGTACTGAGATGTTGTGTCAGTTTTTGCTCTCTGTCTATGCAGTAAACATAGTTACTGTTAAGAAGAAAGTTTCTAGAATAGGTAATTGGTACTAATCTGGAGGAAACAATTTGATCTAAAATCCTCCCTTTTTTTACTTTATACATTCTAATGATAATTCTAATAATATACAAATCAACACAAATAGCAATTATAAATGCACAGGGAATATCAAGATGCAAGTAATCTCACCTGAAAACAAAGGAATAGTATTACTGTTATTGTTAGAAAGCAATTAAGAAGTCTGCCTAATGGCATTAGCTAAGAGAATTCTGCATGGTTAACCATCTATTAGGAAACGAATCCAACATATCACGTTTAACTGCACATGTTTTATGAAATCTCTATATATGAGAAATAAAGTGTAACCAACGTAAGTCTGGCAAGTCATTTTAACTACAAGAGCAGCAGACATTAAGTCTCTAGTCTAGTATTTGAAAATTTTCTTTCAAAGTTGACAGTGGCATTTGTTTCACGTTATACATTAATGAGCTCAGTATTTCCATTTAGAAAACAAAGCTTTTATGAGTTCATGTAACACGAACAAATGGTGTCACAAACCAAAATATTTCCATGTATTTTACGCTCTTAAGAGTCAGAAAGAGATAACATTATTTGTTGAAATGGTTAATGTATACTTTTTTTTTTTACTTGTAGGTTGGTTCTAGCATTTAGCAAAGTATTAGATGTCTAAAAGACTTGGTTTTATTTTGCATACAGAGACTAAAACATAACTGTATTTTTCATCTGAGGTAGAGAGAACCACAGTAACCTTCATTAGATCTATTCCTATTGCTTTGTCATGCAATAGCTTCTAAATCCATGCTCATTATAAGACATATTTATTATAACTTCAATGCTCTAGAGTGCTCGAATCAGCATTGTCAATAATGTCTGTTTTAAGTGAAGAAATCCGTCTTTTCAATCCTTTTCACTATTGAAGAACTTTTAACCTTTATCATTAACCTATGCAAGGGCTTCATAATCAATACAAAATTATAATAGGGTTAAAGTCCCATAAATCAGACTGGGTAAAAATAAGCTAATTCATCATTCTTTGAATTTTCATCTGATCAGTGCTAATTTCCTTCCTATGCGTCAGATGTCACATATAAATTATTGTCCTTTGAAACAATTTACCCATGTGATTCTTGAAAAAATATATTTTTTTTTCAGTTTGCTATAGGAGATTTATAATCAATAATACTAGTTTATACAAAACAACAATCTAGGAGAGAGAGAGATGAATTTGAGCTGAAACTCCTGGGAGTAATGTGTGAACTTAGGCTGAGGTGGAATGTTACCAATTAAGCCCATTAAGAAAATAAAATGTTTTTCATTTTTTCTTTAAATCAGTCAGATTCCCAACATTTATGGCCCAGTTTCACTGTAGCAGTTCATTATTTTACTGTTTGTCTAGATGGTTTTTTTAAAATGAAGATAGAAAATCAGTCTTTTCTGGAAGAGAAATCTGAACTAAACTAATTTCTATTGTTAAGATGATGAAGTAGCTTTGGCAATTTTTTTTCAGTTCAGTCTGCCCAGAATTCCAGTCATTACACTTTCTTTTAAAGGAAACATGGCTAATAGATTAGCTTAATCCCCCAAAACACTGATACATTCAACTGTCCTTCTTAATTTTTGCTGTAAAGTGTATTTAATGACATGTTTCCACAATTTAAGCTGATTTAAGGCAGGACTGCTTGCAGTCATTTCCTCGCCATGCCTGCCAGGTGGAGGGTATAAACCCACCTGTTGCCCTGCATCGGCATGTGCAAGATCCCCATAGTGAGCCTGTTACCACAGGTGAGCCATCAGATCCATGATTTTTCTTGCTAAGTAAGTTTTACTGCAGCTTGAGCTTACTTTTAGAACCACCCCACGGTGGGATCAGATAAGTGCTGGCAAGAGGAAGAAGGATCATGCTGTTATAATCTGGGAAAGGACTTAAGCTGTCAGCTAACCATAACATCGTAAAGCACCCAGAAACATACTGGGAAAAACCTATAATCCACTGTTGATATCTGACCTGAACCCACATCAAAGACTGGATTACTGACAAAAAAAAAAAAA
>JAAGAY010135875.1:0-38045 GCA_011801015.1 Ardeotis arabs
AAAAAAAAAAAAAAAAAGACAAGAATACCTAAGGGATCATTCTGCAATTCCAGTATGTTAATTACTTGTAGTATCACCCAGCTCTGTAAAACATTGATCTGCAAAAGTAACAGGCACAGAAATTAGGTGAAGCAAGGGGAAAGTTAATTCTTATCCATAAGCACTATAAGAGAGTAAAAATTCAACTTTTATGTCCAGAAAAGTCACCCTGTGTCAACCCCTGGGCCCTTAAGTCCTTTGGGAAACCTTTTTGGAACATAAGATCACCAAGGAAGAAGTGTGGTACTGCCTCACAGAATACAGCCTCAGATATAGGACTTTTATATACCACAATGACATAGACATATACTAAAATGTCAACCAAAAAAACCGATAAATTATCAGACCCTGTTTTGAAGATCTTTCAAAATATAATTTATTCTTGGTTTTGCATACTAAATAGGTAATACAAATATATTTAGCAATTACATTTATACTTTTTCCACTATAAAATGATTAATAATTTGCTTTCAAAAAGCACAAACATGTATGTGAAATGCTAATTGGGAAAATGTGTGAAAGTAAAGGTCTAAGTTATTTTGAATTTCCTTAATGATCTTTAAAGCAAGTTTGAGGATCATCAAGTTTTTAAGGAAAGAATACCACTCCATTTTCTGTAACAGTTTTGTGATTTTTCAAGTAAGCAAGTGAAATGAGCATCTGGATCCCTCTTAAAATACGTCCTGACACCTTCTTTCAAACAACATGTTTGATTTTTTAAAAGGATAATGGATTTCTAATACTACGAGAAGCCTATTCACTGATGTAACTCAGCCATATATGTGGGAGCTGTAAAAGTGACTTTCAATATATTTTTAACAGATATTTTTGGCATCCTTTATTTCACATTGTATTATCAGGGAGAAATGTCTTCAAATGGATTTTCTCTGAATAGTAAGCTATCTGAAAAAATTCTCGTCAAAAATTTTAAATTACATTTAATTGACATAGGGAAAATTGAAAAAAACCCCCAGTGTGCCTGTCTGGGTAAAAATCTGGAGGACAAAACAGTACGGTGCCTGTCTAATACAGATTGCCCTGAGTTCCCTGAAGATTTCAGAGAGTTTGACAAGTAATTGCATTCCCATGCACACTAGAACTAATGCAATGCCAAATTGGTCCCGTCAAACAACTCTGACGTGACATAGTCAGAAGTGAGGTCACAGAGTTTCCTGGCTACAACATTTTAATTGAAATATCTGCTGTATTTAAGATAGTGCAGAACAACCATCATAGAAGATCCTACTGGAGCATCTTATCCTTCAAAAACCACAAGGAGTTGTACCACGTGCACAGCTCATGTTACCAACCTCAATGTCTGTAAACACAGAATTAAAAGAAAGATGTTTAATTTGAGTGGGATATATAATGCAAATTTATATAAGGGAGGACATCAAGATCAGGACCATAGGAAAAAAAAAATTAGAATTTGTCAGATCTCAATGATAATGCAAAGGTTATATTTAGAAATGGTAACAACAAAAATGGAAGAACTAAAACAAAGAGTAACAGGTCACTAGGTTTTACAATTGAATTCTTGGCCCCACCGAGGTCAGCAGCAAAATTTTCATTAACTTTAATAGGATCAGGATTTCACCCAGTATTAATGAAAGGAAACACAGCCATTTATGAAGACCTCTAATCTCTTGCCCTTGCTTCTGTCAGTAAGTCCTCTCTGATGTCTAAAATTTAGATGGGAAAATAATATGATATGAGTTAATTTTTCTCTTTTTTTTTTGTACAATAAAGGAATGTCACTTCTGTTATCTACTACAAGATATTCCTTGATGCTTTTTTAGCCTGACTTCCAAGTTGAAGGTTGAGGCTGGGGAGGCAGATGATCCTATAAGAGTAGAGGGAAAAAAAAAGGAGAAAGATGGGAGAAGCAATACCTGTTTTGGTCAGTGAAATGTGTGATGTGACTTGCCATTGGGATTTTCCTTCCTGAGGAGCTGAAGGAGAAATTTCTTTGATGTCCCAGAGGTCAGCAGAGAAATAATGGAAAGAGACGTGAAGAGTGGGGCAGATAACAAGTGCTCTGTCTGTGTGCTCAGGATGGCCTTCTAACAGTTTCCTGCATTTGCAGGAATTACTGTCATTATTTTTTTTAATCCTTAGCCCTTACCTAGAAGCATCTGGAGTTAATACTGAATGCTTACTTTTAGCTCCTCTAGTATTTTCTGTAGTCTGGTTTACTCTTTCCCTACCACAATT
This sequence comes from Ardeotis arabs, assembly GCA_011801015.1. Taxonomy (NCBI): domain Eukaryota; kingdom Metazoa; phylum Chordata; class Aves; order Otidiformes; family Otididae; genus Ardeotis; species Ardeotis arabs. Next base: position 2,254 of record JAAGAY010135875.1, read on the forward strand.
TTAAACTCCAAAGATATTTCTTCATTGTTGAGCTAATTCACACGCATTAGTGTAGATCAAGGTGAAAGCAGACACATGTGACATAAACCTTGAGCACCACAAGGCAACCAGATGACCACACAAAAAGCTCAGATTTGTGTGGAGAGTATAAACCTGTTAGGATCTGCTGAGCTTTAGCCTAGCCTTGTGTTAAAAACTCCTCAGCACTCAAATGAAGAGATATTTGTGTGGATTTTTTATCCGGATAGGTCCCCAACATAAGAAGGACATGGACCAGTTGGAGAAGGTCCAGAGGAGGGCCACGAAGATGATAAGAGGGCACCTTTCCTATGAGGACAGGCTGAGAGAGTTGGGGCTGTTCAGCCTGGAGAAGAGGAGGCTCAGGGGAGACCTTATAGCGGACTTCCAGTGCCTACAGGAAAGACGGGGAGAGGCTGTTCAGTAGGGCCTGTTGTGATAGGACGAGGGGTAATGATTTTAAAATAGAGTGAGGTAGATTTAGATTGGATATTAGGAAAAATTTTTTTAACAATGCGAGTTGTAGAACACTGGAACAGGTTGCCCAGAGAGGTGGTGGATGCCCCATCGTTGGAAACATTCAAGGCCAGGTTGGATGAGGCTCTGAGCAACTTGATCTAGTCGGGCATGTCCCTGCTCCTTGCATGGGGGTTGGACTAGATGACCTTTGAATGTCCCTTCCAACCCTAACCATTCTATGATTCCATGATTCTATGACAGTGCTGGAGTTATAATTTGAGTTAGCTCTGGAGTAAAATAAGCTTTAAGCCCACTAATCCCACACATTATTTGCAAAGAGGCAATGATGACTAAAGGAAGGCAAATGTGGGCTCTTCCCTTTGTAAGACTGAGGGTTGGAGTTACTTCTTCTCCTTCTGTCCTGCCTGGGTCCAGAAGATGTGCCTGCCCACTCTGTTGCCTTCCATCTCATGGCACACAAATATTTCTCTTTCAATTGGATGTCATGAGCTATAGTGCTCGTTTAAAACCAAAATTTACGTTCCCTCATTATTGTAATTGTTCAGCTTGGTACTGTAATTTGAAATCTGCAGGTTCTGATAATAAAAGCACTGAAGTATGGAACTGACTGTCACATCTTTTACACTGCAGGATAGACGTGTTCCACATCACATCAGGGATCTGGCTGTTGCCATGCCTTAGCTCTGTTCTGATTCATCTGTCTTAGATGCCTCCAATGGAAACTGGGCAGCAAGAGCACCAGGCAGGGAAACGGTTGTGTGCTGTGCTCAAGGTGCCATGCTAACACAAAATATTCATGCAGCTGGAGCACAAACATGAACCTGACAGTTGGATAATTCACCCAGCAGCTTTGGGAATCGCAAGGAATCACAAAACTAGCCACATTTTTTTTTTTTTAGCAGGAAATGCCAATTTGTGGACAGCTAAATGTAGCACATAACTGTGTCAATTTTGAGAACATTTTGTTTTGATGCTTTCTGGGAATGCATAGTTTTGATTATTCATTTTAAAATCCAATTTTCATCTCAGCATCTCCTATTTTATTTGGTACATCATGTGAAAAAATAAAAAATCAGTGAAAAACATTGTGCACAAGCCTCTTCCTACCCAGCTCTCCTGAAATTTCATTTCTTTAGCTTCTCACAACTTTTTGCCTTCATTCTCTCTGGGCATTTAAGGGGGACAAGACAAAAAAAAAAGCTCAAAATCATTTAATTCACAGACATTTAGATATAAAGACAACCAGTTCCCCCTCATCTCTTCTTAAAATGACATTGCAGAGATGCCATTGTATGAAAGAGACCCTCAGATCATTTTGCAATTTTCCCTAACACAGTTTTAATCTTCCTTGTTTGGAAGATGTCACAAATCATCAAGCCCAGTGCCATGTGCCTGAGATTTGGCAGGCTTTGCAACACTATAGGTTTCACTTCTTTTTGACATCCTAGCAATCCTTGCTGATGGTGGCAGAAAAAGGCCAGAGAGGAATATGAAAAGCAGCTGGGACCATGCTGGAGTAAGGAACCGGCAAGGCTTGCCCGGGCTCACTGATTTTGGTTTCGTATTGATGCCAGCCTTTGACCAATTCATGACTGTAGTTTTCAATAGAAGATATGCATTTTTACTCAGGCTTTCATTTTACTGTCAGGTCTTTGGTGTTTAAAGTCCTCCATGCTCTTGGTCTCTGGTAAGGAGGGAACAGGCCAAGAGAAGAAAGCTGACCTGCTTCGCTGGATACTTCAGTACGTTGCTGTAGATAGAGTGGCAGGATCAGTGCCACTGGCATAAGGAGCCAGCTTTATTTAGTATCCAGCCTACCCTATCATTCAGACAGTAATCTGAGCTCCTCAGGTTTTGCTTCTTCAAGACACCTGCCCCTGGTCCTGCAGGACTCAGATGTCAGCAAGTGAGGATGGAGAATAAATACTTTCCCCGTCTCTCCATTTAATGAGTTATTCTTCAACTCCCCTCTTCCTTTCCAGGTCATACGGGTATATTCCTTGAAGCCAGAGAAGGTTGTGGACAAAGGAAAATATACAATAAAAGTTGGGAGGACAAGTATCTTCGGGGGCCTGAATAAGGAAGTGTGCAGCAAACACTGAAGAAAAACTAGAATGATGCTGGCAGCAGTGTTATCTCTCACAGAGCACTGCAAACCAAAGGTGAGTCATGGGGAGTAAGTATGCAATTAATATAGTCTGAACTGCTCCAAGAAATAACACACAAAAAGTCAAAATCTTCTCCTGCTCCTCAGATTTAGAGAAGCAAACAGAGTGAAAGCATGAAGTAACAGAGCCAGCGGTGCTCAGTGAAAGGAAAGGCTCATTCAAAGGGCGTGGGTGGTGTAAAAGTCAGTGAGAAGGAAATGAAGCTCAAGTCCTCTAAAGAAGTAGTGCAAGTCTAGGTCAGTCACCATTAACTCCACTGAGAAGAACAGCTCAGCAACGGAGCAGGAAAGGCAGGATCTCTGACCTCATGCAATGGGGCAAGCACTTTTTCTATCTTTCTCTTGAAAGAATTATAACCCTGCTTAAAGCTGGTGAATAATAGCTGCTGATTCATAGAGAGACATTTGCTATCTCTAGCAGCATGAAAGGAGAGCTACAGACAGAGATGTTGCAAAGGAGGCTTACAATTACTCCAGGCTTTTAAACCTCCATCAGCAGTCCCACAAGCAACATGCATTCTTACAACAGGTTCTTTAATCACATCTAAAATGTGCCAGGGAGTGTGGCATAGATGCGTGGAAATCAGCTCAGTATTGGAGTAGGATGTGTAGATTTCCTCACGGGCTTATAGCTGAGAGGGGTGGGAGCATCCAGTGAAACAGTGCAAATAATTCCACTCTGTCCAATGCAACAGGGACTCATCGGAAGGGTAGACTCCAACCACTATTCCCAAACTGCCTTTCCCAACATGCTGAGAGCTGGTTTGCTTCTCTGGTATGATGTGAAATTCTTCCACAGGAGAAGAAATATGTAATAGGCTCAGAAGGATATAATATCAAAATTAAAGGAAATCCCAGATATGAATTAATGTTCCTGCGTAATATTACAGAAATTCTTTATAAAAAACTTGTCTGAGGCATCAAGCTTCTGCGTAGCAGCTATGATGCAACGGGACTCTCCATGACTGCTCAACAGGAATCAAATGAAGATATATCATCAGAAAATTAAACAGACTTCTTCCCTGGGAAAACATTTTCTCCAGGTGGACTTTCACTTGTGAAAAATCCTATATGGTGTAATTTTGCATAAACATTACTGCTGTTCTCCTCGGAACATCAAATGAGAACTTACTTTCATTTTTCTGCACCATTACATCTTGAGAATTACCTGAACAAAATCTCGGCACCCACGAACATCAACCATGCTGCTCGTGAGAGCTGCAGTTCCTGGCTTTATGTGCTTGATTTACCTTCTTGGTAAACTCCATCTCCCCCAATTCATTAATATTGTAGTAGGTGATTTGCTCCATACTCTGTGACTAGCTTTAGCATACAGACAGTTCCTACAGACTCAAGATGATCTCTGCCCTCCATCTCTCCACACTATAATGAAGACGTGGTGTGGAAATTATTGAGTAAGCTCCTATATCCTTCCAAAATCCTACATATGGAATAAATTACTGCAGGGGAAAGGCACCATGTGCCCCGAAGACTGTCTATAGTCTGACACTATGAAAATGCTTTTGAATAGCTCATTCCAGCAAATCGCAAAGCATACATTAATAAAAGACATCTTCTCCTCCCCTGCTGTCAAGTGGGATGACCTATTAGAGAGATAGACTTTCAGCTGGGGTGTTTTCTCTATTTCTTTCTGCTAGCCTACCCAGTAGATTCGGTGTTCCTCTTTAGTTTCCTTTTTTCAGTGCTTCCTACACTAGAAATAAATCTCTGAATGATGCTGGAGCCTTTCTCTATGTGGTCTTCATTCCAAAACCATTATATTCTCCACTCATTACTTCTGATGGTAGTTTCAATTAGAATTTCTTCCTAATCCAGATATTCATCCCTCACCCTTAGGAACAGCTATTCTTTTCTTCCCAACCACCATTCTTGTCTGTGTTCCTTGCCTGGGCTGGAGACTATCAAGCTCACTCATCAGATTATTTGTTTTGCTCATTAATTTTACTCTCTCTCAAATATGATCCATAGACAGACCAGTTTTCTGTGGTTTGAGATAGCCATCTTTGGAGAGAAAGATATGGTTTCAGTTTATGTTGTAATATTATATGAGTTACCAGCAATGGCAAGCAAAAATCAAGGGCTTTGATTTCTTTCCAGCTTACATAGTTTTTGCTTAGAGAAGAGGTATACTCCAACACAGTGAAATAATTACCCAAGGCCATTACATATCCCTTAAATAGAAGATTTTGTGTATAAGAAGTGGGAAGGGTAACTAATAGTGGAAGCACTGTTAAATGCAAGCAATCATGAATGTAATAGAAGGTCCCTTTGGGGTCTTTTTGGGGGTAGCAATAAATACAGCAGATGTTAGCAGCTTTAAGTAGACTCAGATTTTCTGTCATAGCAGTAGACCACTGGGTACAGAGTTCAAGTCTACAGACAGTCTTACTTTTCTTATTCTCCCTTTGCCAACCATTTGGAAGTGATCAGCAGATGCCACCAGAGATCCACACCCACACTTTCAAAACCCCTCACTGATGCCTTTCTTTCCCATCACACTTTTAGCATAGGTAAAGAAGAAACTCCAAATAGTTTCCTAACAGAACTTGCCTGTTTGCCTGACTGGCAAACTTCAGATGGCCTCCATCACACTTAGGTGAGTTCCTCTTCTCTTGCTATGATTTGGAGGACAGCTGTTGTGGTATAGCTGTTAGCCCTGCATCTGGATGTACCCATTCAGGAAATACCATAAGTGGAAGGAAATATTCTGGACATAGCACAAAATTAGCCCCATATCGTCCTTCCTAGGTGAGACACATCTCAGGCAACATCACCAACATCCTTCACATTGTCAGTGCCATATAACAGAGCTCTCTGTAAACAGGACCCTGTTTCTACATTTCCATGAACACAACATCATTGTTACTCCTTTCTGTTTGACTCCTGACCCTGTTTGACTCAGAGCTCTCCATCTCCTCAGTTTATTCCTTTATTTTTTCACACCAGTCCTTGTGTTTAGGGTCTCTACTTGATTCATCCCACCATTGCTTTACTTGCCTTCCTTCAGATCTTTTTTATAGCACATTAGCCACACAAAGAACCTTTTTCCATTAAGATCTCTAATATTCCAGCTGTCTATTGACTGCCTAGGCTGTAAGAATATCTACTAAAACACAAACCACATGAATATAATGCTGAAGAGTGTCTCTGTGAGGAATGCTATAACCTACCCACTCCCCACAGATCAGCAGTTCAGATTCGGTCTGCATGCACCACATAATCCAGACAGTTTTGGAAATCTAACAATCCTTATGTCAGCAACCACCTCCTTTCTTTTATCTTGTGATTTTAACTGTGACTGACTTGAAGTCATATGATAGTCTAATTAATTAAGCCTTCTGCATACATCACATATCTGCATATTCATCTCATCACCGACACAAATGACACCATAAATCAGTTCACCAAACACAAGTGAAGAAATTCAGAGTAGAAAGTTGGAAACATCTTTACAAGTGATTCATAACATTACACAGCTCCCCTGTAGTACCAGAGAGCTTATACGCTAGAAATTTACTCTTTCAGACTCAGAAAAAAGAGATGTTTTTTCTTACACGAAGCAGCAGCAGCAGGGAAGTGACTCATGGCAAAAAAAAAAAACCAACCCAAAGGAAACAGAGATAAGAAATGAAAAAGCAGTTCTGAAAATCAGTGCAAAGAAAGGAAATTTTTAAAAGGTTACACTGTTTATTAATTGGCATCATAATTTTATCTCAGTCTCTTGTGTCTTACCACTTAGTAAATGGTTGGCCATGAGTGGGTCAGTAGGCAGTAGCACTCTTATTTCTGCTTGTGCAATTTCAGGTAAATTGAAGGGACAAACGCCTGGGCACAGGTATTTGTGCTACCAGTGCCATCAAAAGATTCACAAAAGCTGGTTACCAAGCAACATTTATGACAAAAATCTAAACAGCATCATCTTGATACTCAGATTTGAGAATAGAAGAGTCAACTCCCTCTGCTGTTGTCAGGTCACTCAGGAGATAGCTTATCTCCCACCTCAAGCGTGACCGATGTGGTAAATAGGTTCTCATTAACCACCCTTTAGTTTTTCTGAAGTTGCCTGCTCTTAAGATGTAAATTGTGTATATTAAGAAGGTAACTCTTACAAAGCATGGATCACAGAGCGTTAAATGACTAGGTGAACATTTAAGTGGGCTTCTGGATCTCTTACTGTTACCTTGATATTTATTTAATGGACTAGACACTCTCACAAAATGGTGATAAGTGCCAATTATGCAGCTGAGAGAGAAAGAGTGCTCCGACTGGGTTGGTAAAAAGTGAAAAGGGGCAATCCAATAATGCTTCTGTGAGCAGCACTCTTCATACTGGTGCTTTGTTAAACACAATTTTCTCTTTCTTCTCCAGATAATTTTTATTATAAACAGAACATTTATATTCTGGAAATTGTATTTTTTTTCTTTTGTTAATTTCCAATGATAGAACACAATAAACATATATATATATATACACATACGTACATATACACATACAGATATGTATACATACATTACATTTATATATAGGCTTCAGGTTTTAAAGATACCACTGAGGGCAGAGTTCAGACCACAACATGAAGGACAGCATATTGTCCTCTCCGGCTAACAACCAGCAGTAGCAGCAAAATTGCATCAATCCCACACTCCATGAATCCTCAGAGCATCTAACTAGATATGCTGTTTCTAGGTCTTATTCATCTTCCAACCCTGCCACACGCAGAGTATTTGGCAACGCGTACGTGGGGAACATGGAGAGGAGACAGAGATGAAGGCTTCCCAGGTCTGCCATCACCGCTAGCAGTGACAGTCCAAAGAAACAGGTCCTGAACTTCTTTTTGTTTTTTGTTATGAGGATGACATAGCTCAGGGATGCAAAATTAACTTCAGAAGCTTTCTTACAAAACTGGTTAGACAGATAGATCTATGTGGCTTCAGATGCTTTGTGAGAGCTTTTTCACTCCCTCCTTCATTTCACCTTATTTAAAATTAACTTACATTCTCACCTATACTTAAGCAGAAACTGTTGCCATGGTAACCCTGAAGTCTTCTAAATCCAGCACATGATGTAAGCAACACAAATGAGTCCCTATAGAAAGGGATACTGGCACCAGACGCAGCCAGTTCTGCAAGGATTTTGTCTGGGGGGAGCAGAGGCAGGAGCAGCCACTGCTGCTGCTGCTGCCCCGGAGAGGCACCGGGGCTCTTGGCTGCGAGGCATTACTCATCCTTCTCCCTTCTCAGATGTGCAAGGAGCTGAAAACTGAGAGACCAAAGCTCTGTAATGAGCTGGGAAAAAGGTGCCCCCAGAACTGACCCCAGCACTGCTGCATTTGAAAATCTCAACAGAGGCACAAGCCCGGTTAGCTTGGTGGCAGCCCGTGGTGAAAGAGGGAGCATGGTTCACATCATATTACTCTAGTTACTGCATTTATTGCTCTTTCTGCTCAGCCACCCTGTTTTTAGATGCCTGGCCCCATCATGTTACTCCTGCATCAGCAACATCCCACTGCCTGCTTGCTGGCCTGCCGTGGGCAGTGGTACGTGACTCAAGGGGTAGGTGGCCAATGCAGCACCATCCTGACTTACACAGAGCTGGTCACATCCAGGTCTACAGACACCACCAGGCTGAAGCAGTCTTTGCCATCATCACCCATCATCCCATGACTTTGATGCTTGTGGGATGTACCAAATTGTCAGCGCTCTTGGCTAAAGTAGCAAAGTTACCCGCACAAGAGCTGTAGCACTGGCCCACTCAATTTCTACAGTCTCTCTGACCCCGCCTGTATCTGAGCTCTGAAATGCAGAGTGAAAGAGGTTCAGTCTCCACAATTCCCTCCACCATTTTCTTCTTTGCTCAGCTTATTAGTGCTTTCATGTAATGAACAACTACTCATAAGACTGGGGTGAGACCATTAAGTCATTTCTCATGGACCGCTTAGCTGCTATCAGAATAACAACAATTACTGGTTTGGGCTGGAGAAGAACCAAAGAGCCCATTCCTTCACACATTGCCCAATGCATCTGCTGAAAATTATTCTCCGTCGCACACACATAGACAAGAAATCCTCTTTAAAACACTTATTTCTCTCCCATCTATGGGACTTGCCTATGTACTCCCAGGCTTTCCAGGATTTTAACTGTCCTCCCCGACTATCTGAATTCCAGGATTTGTGGAATTTCTAGGCGTTGATAAATCCCTATGAAGTGTTAACAATGGAAATCAGATTAGATCTGAAATAAGGTAATTTAAAGAATAGATGCTATCCTGACATTATCCTACAAAACAAGGTGAGGTTTTATAGATGATAAGGCCAAAATAAAGGCTGCATTTTTCTGTCCTTTTTCTCTTCATATTGAGAAATCCTACAGACTGCTACATCAACAATCCCACAGTTTACAGTGGGGCTCTTTATGACAAGGGTGTCAGAATCTAGCATAGGAATTCAGGAGGGCAGGAGCTATTTTTGTAAAACTATCATTTGATCTGCTTAGACTATCTTTGTCACAGAGTATTGTGAGGACACATATAGCAACATACAGCCTTTTTTGCTAAGAGCTGCCCTGCTTCCTATGTTGAAAATTTTCTGGTGGCTTTGCCTAAGCAAAGACTAGAGGAACAGGCTAAATAAAGTGCTTTTTTGTTGACTTTTAGATGAATTAATAAAATAAAATCCATATAGATGCACATATTGGACCAGATATTCTCCTACTTTTGATCTCTGGAGATTTCAGCTCTGTGGAAGTTCAAAAACTTTATTGCTTCTGCTCACCCTCTGTTAGCTTGGCTTACTAAGTCACACTGGAACTGTATTTATCACTTTTCATTTTCTGGTATTTTAACATTTTTCTCTTATTAAACAATTAGTGACAATGTGCAATAGCTAATGGTCTTTTTCTTAATTTCAAAGTTTATTCTTAATATTCCTACCTCCCTATCCATATGTGAACCTCCAATTTGCTAAGCAGGCTATTGTTGCTGCCTGAACTTCACTGGTGGCTTTTAATTAGACATGGTGACTTTTGAAAGTGTTCCTGCTGTGCATGGTAGCAGGCAGTCATGGGCACAGTCAGACACATGGTTTCCAGTTCTTCACTGTCCCAAACCTTAAATAATTTCATTAAAACTAGCGGAAATTAAATAAGAATTGTACCAAATCAGAATGCCACACCTTTCCAACTGCTTTATCTTGCTGTGAGCGACAGCATAATATACCAGTCAATGGGAAATCAGCTTTCCACTTTTACCATTTAAGAGGAGATATAAGCAGTCCCCTGGGCTCCGGTTGAAGTGGCCCACATAAGAGTAGAGAAGGAGAATGAAACTTTCTGCCTGTGATTTGGGACTCACCAATCATTTCTTTTGTTTTTTTCTTCAGCCATCTTCAATGATATCCTCTATTCAGAAACTTTATAAGCCATCAAAAAAATTAACGTATGGTTAGAGACAGTTCTGCTATCAAGGGAGAACCTGGGATAGGAGAGAAGGTCGTGGGATACTGCCAAGTATGTTCAAGCTGTACTCAATAATCCTGTGACACTAACGTCATCTTGTGCCCTTGTCAAACAGCATTCCTGCCTGCACAAACAGATGTGGGAGCTCTGCTCTCAGAATCTGCGCAATCATGCATCCTAATCCCAAACGGGTGCCCAACATACCATCATTTCTCATCATTCTACAGTCTTTAAAAGTGTCTCTATCAATTTAGTCTCCAGGATGTTTTGCTGGCAACAACAAACCAAGGAATTAACTATTTTGGAAACTGACTTTCTCTTTAAGGACTAGGTAGCTTCAAGAAGTTAGGTAACTGAGGCAGGAAATAAGAACTTCTTGTCTGTAATGCCAAGCTCATGTTCTAACCTCTTACAGCTCCAATGCAACACCTATTCAAAAAGCCTATGAAGGATCCCTGCTTTGCTGCTGTCTGTACATTATGTCTTCTACAGATCAAATTCAGGAGAATTAAGATTTTATTCACACACAGGCAAAAACAGTATGAAAGACTAGTCAAGGAAGACTCACAGAAGCACAAACAACAGAAACAGCATCCCAGTCCCCGACCCAGCACACGATTCTTTCCAATGCCACATTCACTTAGCACTTTTATTTATTTATTTATGTGTGAATGTACACATGCATATATGTGTACATACATATGAACATATTTCTTCCACTAGTCCAAAAGAAATAGCACAATAGAAAAAGAAATATTACCTGCAACTGGGAGAGATCATAGTTTTTCTGTGGAAGATGGAAGAGCCTGCATGTGAGTGAAAGTAGCTGAGCCCTTGCTTACCAGCTGAGACACATAAACCACAATAATGAGTATGCTGTGAACCACACCAAGGGATAAGGCATTCTGCTTCACAGCTCAGATGAAAAGCCTACATGCAGTCGGTTTAACAGACCAGTTTTACTCTGCAGCTGGTCAGTAACCAAACATGCCCATTTACCACGCACCAGAGGAGAAGCAATGCCTTGTGAAGCACAGGTCACTCACTCACCTTCGCCCTCCCACCTGCACACTAGATGAAGGAACTGGCCATGCTTGTTACCAACCTCTTCTTCTAAAATGTCTGGCTACTAAACAAAATGGGTAATCAAGTGCAACATTTAGCTTGCTTATTCATAGAACAAAGCATGTCTTGTTTAACTCTTAGCCTCAGCAGGTACATCAAATAACGGTGAGACACGACGAATCACAGGTCTGGCAAAACCTGAAGCATGTTGCTAGACAACAAGATGATTTCTTCACTGAAAAAATATGAATAAGAACTGATGAAGCTAAAAGTGGTCAAGGCTGGTTTTGCATTTTATTGGTACAGTACTTGAGTGACCCTTTTTCCAGGCACAGAAAGCTGTATGGAAAGCAAGATGGGGAATTAGATGGTAAGATACAAGGTGTGTTGTATGCTGTGTAACAAGGCTGAAAGTCTGGGCTGTAAATAGCTGGGAGGTCCTTACTTACTGCCTCCGAGCAGGCGCAGTTGGAACACCAACACAGTGGTTGGTGGAGTAGATTTCTTGAATTCACCTACAGAGCTGATAAAAGAACATGGGACCTACTTAATGAGCTATTAAATCAGGTATCGCATATTGATCTGATAAGCTGGCTTCAGTTACTGGGAAGATGGACACACAGGCTGCTAAAGTGAGTTTATCTGAGTCTACTTATAGACTTTCTCTGCCATTTAGGTGGTCTTTGAAGTGAGACAGGAATAAAAGCAGTTTCCAAGCCATTTGAAAGCGCATTTCTGACACCTCAGGTCAACTGTCATTTTATTTCCAGGGCAGACACAGAACTACTCTACCTGGAACTTTTTTAGTAAAAAGCAGACCGGAGCCCTGGACAGGTTGTCCGTGCCTGGTTTCTCATACAGCCTCCAACAGAATAGCATTGCCATTTTCAAGACATGGAGATAATTTCTTACCAATGGTCTGGCCTCGGCTGCCTGAACTCCACCGAGATGACAAAAAGCAGGGAACAAATTAACTGCCAAATATTTTTGAAGTTAGCTACAGTCACTTTTATGATTAATATATTTTTTTCCTTGGCATAGAACACATGAAATTAGGAGTTTTTTCTTTTCAGTTTATGGCACAGAAAAGCAGGGTTGTTCTTGAGGGAATGTTAAATATTCTTATGTATTCCAACAGTGTCTCTGTGCTCCAAAGGTGCATGAAAAATGGCAAAACCTGGAGCTGAAACTTTATTCCCTAAAACTTCATCCAGCATCAACAGTCCGAAACAATGAAACCCTATCAGATATCTTTAGGAATTAGCATATATGGGTTATATTCCTTCTTCTTCATTGCTTGTGGCTTTTTTCCCAGGCCTTCACTACGCAGTGACCATCAGCAAACTTTGACAGAGAAACACACAGTGAGAACACATTCTTTGTTATTTTTATGCGGTTTGGTCTGGTGTTTCAATGAGAGCATAAATTATTTCTCAGGAAGACCACTGTTTCAAATAGTATTTACATCTCCATCAGCATACATCCTTTTTTCTTTAGTATATTGAATGGAAAAAGAGAAAGAAAATGTAGTATGAGTATTAGAAGAAGCCCAGGTATCTATTATGTTGTGAAATAAATTCCCTAGGGGAATATTACAGGTCTCTCACCGGAAAAACCTAAGATATAGCAGGGAATGCATTAAAAGAGGTGCAGCAGAGAACTATCTTAATCTCACAGATGCGCCAGATGACTTACAAAGTTTTTTCCTTTCAGTACATAGGATCCTATGTTATATGCGTTTTTCTCAGTATTCGTCTTCTCTTTCTGACTGCAAATCCCATTCAAATGCACGCTTCTTCTCCTGCTTAATGCAACCTATAAAATGGCACTAACCAATTATCTTAGCCATTTAATACCTACAGAGTCTGTCCTTTTGGAATGCTATAAGCCTATTTCCCTGGATATGTCATTAGAATGGAAGTGTCACTATGCTCCTGATGACTTGCACGAAAGAAGAAGACAGGACTGATTGTGAATGTGTTAATTATATTTTAACTTTCTAATGCATTTCAGAAAATATTAATAAGACTGAAATTTCAATTATTAATTACATAATGACTAACACAATGCAGTTTTGCAGTCTAATCCAGGCACATTCCTAAATAATTTAATTCTGCAAATGGTGTAGCACAAAGGGCCTGGATCACAGTGAATCAAGCAGTAGTGGGAACGTAATAGGCACAGGGCGAAGAAATTCAAATTATTTTCTTCTAACCCCCCCCCCCTCTGAAATTCAGATACTCTTCCGTGACAAAAATTAGATCAGGAAACGTAATCTCAGCACAATATCTAATAAAAGAATAGGGCACCAACCAGTCATTTCTTACATTAGTATCAGTGGCAAAACCTGCTCTCTAAAAATGTGCAGTTCCAAGTGTTCGACTGATCGTGTTTGTTTCCTGATTATTCATCATGGGTTTTAGCTGCTCATTGCTAGATCTGTCTTCTCAGTATCTATTGTGTAAATGGTCATATTTACTATTAACTATAGTATCTATCTATCTATCTATTTATCTATCTAAAACTATTCTATACATATAGCTGGCAGGGAAATTATCTGAAAAAAAGTGGAATACAGAAAGTTTTGGATTTTTTTTTTTTTTACTGTGATGCAGAGAAAATCAGACATCATTCAACAATATTTGTGAAAAAAAAAAACCCACAGAAATTGTTTCCTGTGCCTCCTCCCACACACCTTTGTCCAAATGCACTTATGCCCAGAATTTACTGAAAATCAGACAGACAAAGGATTTGAACCAAGCACTCCCATGTCTGAAAAAAGATCACATGCTGGCTACTGCAAGGTGAAGGATTGTGATCTCCTGACACCAGCCCCTCTTGTCTTTCACCCTTTTATCTCCCTGTCTGCCCCCTCATCAGCCTCCTTTCACTGCCCTCTGGCAGCTGAAAAATACCTTGCCAACAAAAGACTGAACTGCATTTCTGCAAAATGTTTCATTTTTGGCCAACTGGCATTTTCTGAAAACAGTGAGTACCCTGTAGCTCTAGGTTTGACACAGTGGCAGAGGTTGGGAGGGTGCTAGAGGCGTAAGGGTGCAGAAAATCTGACCAGGGAACGCTTTGGTCAGGCTTTGTACGAATTTTCAGTGGACTGCCACATCCTCACAAGCATGTCCCAGAGGGAAGGAGCTAGGATGGTGACCCTGATGCCACCCACACGTTAGAGAATAAAACAGAAGGAAAAAGTGGTGACCGCATTTTTTTTTTTTTAAAATATATCCTGGATTCCTGCTGCCATGAGAAGAAGAGTAGATACAGGAGCCAGATGGAGCAAACACTGGTGTCTTACAAAGGCCACCACCACAGGGAAAGGCGCTCAGGCACTCGCACACACAAGTAAAACAAAGGGAGGGAGCACCAGCCTCAAGTGAGAAGAAATAAGGTTGCTGGGGGCAGGAGGGCTGGGGAAGTGAACAGATTGCTGCTCTGCTTCTTGCACCTGAGCGCCCTGCCAAGCTGTCACTCAGGTCAGAAGTGGCAGCAGTTTGTCCCTGCCAAGCCATCCGCAGCCAGCCCGAAGGGAGCCAACACGACCTCCCGCTCACCCCGCACGCCGGCCAGCTTCCAGGTACCCAGTGCCATCAGGAAAGGGCTGCTTCTCCCCATGTGCTTTTGTCTTTCTGGCTGAAATACACTTTGGTGATGTGAGCCGAGCCACGGGGAAACAAACACTGGTAACAGGGTTTTCTTTCAGTTATTGTTGCTGCTGACTGCAAAAAATAAAAGTCAGTCCTTTGAAAGCATAAGCAGGTTTGGAAATGCTGGCAGGGAACCTGCAATGCGCGCTGAACGAGTGCTGAAAACATGGGCAGTATTATTTCTTTAACCAGAAAACTGTGTTCTCCTCAGCTCTTTCCTACCTATTTACTGCAGACATTCACACCATCTGAAGAAATACTCATTCCCAAACTCTGATGGAGAAGAGGTCACGAGTGGCAGCGCACACATTCGCCTCCACAAGTGTCTGCTGCTAACACCATCACTGCGAACCTATGTTCTGGGCAGGAGCTGCAGATGCAGAAATGATGCAAAACGAGGCCAATTAGTCATACACACCAAGTTGTTCATTATGGTTAATTTTACTGCTGTGGGGTTTTAAAATGCTAATTATCCTTAATTTAGGTAAAGCTGAAGTGCTTCACTGAGTTAAACCCCAAGACTTGGAAGGCACTCACTGAGTTTGAGATCACATCGTGTAAGATGAATATATCTTCTTTCTCCCTGGTGAAACACCATTAGTTTAATGCACAGAAAACAGCAACAAAAATGACTATATAGAAAAATGGAAATTTCTGGTCTAATAGCATTACTGAAAGCAAGATATGTTTATGCTTGTGAAAAATAAACTCCATTGAAATATTTTCCACCTCCCCTGGTTCTGTTGCTACATGGCCTACAAACCCTCCTTCTGCACCTCCTTCTCTTCCCCTTCATTTTGCCCTCTAACTTGATGAAAGCAGCACATATTCAGTTGATATTTCTTTGACACCATATGTGCAATTTGCACCAAAAAAGGTTTTGGCTAAAAACAGACACATGTACTTCATGCTTCTTTCACAGTTATCAGAAGCATAGACTTAGATTTCTTAAAAAAATATATAAATCCAAAAACTATATATCTCCCCTTTCCAGAATGAGTCCTAGAGAGTTGTTGGGTTTTTTTTTTAATCTTTAGCTTAGACTATGCTCTTTGTTATTAATGCTGGGTATAACAGCACTCTAAAGCAAATGTTTTCTTGCTTCACAGTGCCTTTTAAAAAATGATAATTTGATGCACAGAGACAAAACTGGGGTGGGGTGGGGGAGAGATTCCTGGCTCAAGTTTTATGGAGTTAGAAAAATTCTGACTTTGCCAAGCAAAAGAGCGAGAGGAGAGGATTCGTGCCAAGTGTAGAGGAATATCTTGCAGAACCACGAGCACAGCTCTGGTGACTGCAGAGCAAGCCTGCATTGTTCTGGGGAAATGCATTAGACACAAAGGAAATTTCTCCTGACAGAGCAGCAGGGTTTCTTTTTCTTCCTTTCCCCTCGCTTTCTTTTTTTTTTAAAGGACCTTATTTTTAACTGTCATTAAATACTGGGCAATGGCAGCTTTCTTTGGTTGTCAGCCATGCAAGTGAAAAGCTACTATGGCTGTACTAGTTTGCAGTCCCATATAGAAACATCACAAGAGCCATGTTATCAAGCATTGTACAATGAACACATTTCTTCAAATACACAAAATTAATAATAGGCATGAGGAAAAATATACTTTTTTAATTTTAAAAAATGCTTTCAGCATAGGTTTGGCCAAGTAAACTTCATTAAGTTTATGACTTAATGTACTGAGCTTTCCAGTGTTTATGTTGCATGCAGTTTACCTGCATACATTCCTAGACTCAGTGCAGTCCAAGCAGATACTAACATTTCTATATGACTTAGGGCACAAACTGTAGGTTTGGTCTTTGCTCACAAATTTTAAGCAAAATGATGTAGTGATTTTTCTCCTGAAAACATAAGGGTAGGAGTGACATTCAGATTAAGAGATGTTACACAGAAAATGCTGCATTAGACTTATTTTTCATGCAGGCACCAACTAAAAACCAAGCATTTCCCAATATTTACATAATTATTTTCCATTCCAGGTTTGCTATAACCATGCATTAACTAATTCTATGATAGAGTTATCCAGGCAAATGTTCCATTTTGAAGGATTGTGTCATGTTTCTTACTGCAACATAGCAAATTGTTACTCACTGCAAGCAAAAAATGTCGCTGTGCATCCTCCTTTCCTGACGTGCAGAAACCAAACAGTTCACTAGGAATCAGCTCAGAATAGCAGTTATTATGGTTATTATTCTGACAACAGTTACGTGTTTGTGCTTAAATAAGTGACATTTGGGCAGGACAAGAAGCAACACCACAGTGCAAGGAGACAACCTCATATCCACCAAAGTCGATGAGAACTGTGGAAGGGAGTGAAATTGTTCTTAAGCAGCCCGTGAATGCATGAAAGACGAGCCCAAATCCAATGTTTGAATGAGGAGCTGAACTGTTTTGCTGAACAGAGTGGGAGGAGTGTAGAGGAACATTTTGTCCCTTCAGAGAAAAGGCTTCACTTAGTTAAGATCTCATTGAGTTTATAGGCATCTTGTATCATCATGCAAAAATATCCTTATTGATGAAGTCTTTGTCCACACCTCTGTTAGTCCAATATGGTCCTCCCTAGACAACCCACTTCTCAGAAACTTCTCTCCCAGCTTCTAGTTCTCACTTTCACCCACAGACATCCTGCAAATCTAGAGCTGGGCAAGAACTGGAAACTGTAGCTCGAAGGAAATCACGTATTTCCAAAAATATTGTTGTATCATTTGGAACTGCAATTCAGAAATGTAAAAGCTTACACACAAGGAGAAAAAAATATATATATATATTTAAAAATAATTATTTCAGAAAAGAGGAAATTGAATCCTCCAAAACAATCCCCTAAAATTCACAACCTCCCAGTTCTCCAAGTGACCTCAGGCCTGGTAACAAAACAGGGAGTTTTCCTCAGTGCAGTAAACACTCTCAGAAAACCTGACTAACATGTGTGCATTCTTCATCAAAACCCTGACAGTTTTGAAATGGCAAATTATTAACAAGAATTAAACCTGCAGGAAAGGAAGACCTCAATTTCAATCCAAGACCATATTTAATTCATCTGGCCATTTATCGGTGTCTCATTCTCTACCGCATCATCCTCCTGCGTGGTTAAGGAAAATGGGATACTGACAGTTGTGTCTGCATCAGCGGTTCAACTCTGATTAGGTTTACCGCTGAGTTAAACAGCAGTCACGTTCCCTTCATGATCGCTTCCCTAGCTCACCTTGGCCTAGTTTAGCTTGCCAACATTAAGCCTGGCGTTAGCCCCAGCAAGGTAATTAATTTCACACTCATGGTATGCTTTATACTGCAGCTCTTACAAGCTATGTTATTGCAAAGTTGTGTGTCGTATTATGTCCTTAGGCGTCCATGGAAAGAGCGTGCAATACAAAAGCGTGACCTCAGGACACGCAGATCAGTGTTTATTTACTCTGCTGCTGAGCAGCGTACATACAAAATTAAGCACCTACAGGGTAGCGTATGTACATGCGTGTCAACTGGCTGCTTAAAGAGAGAGAGATGGATTCAGTAATCACGCTGCTGTATAATTAGCCAGCTCAACTCTGTTATATGTTGCATCTTTCTTTTATCTTTGACGGGGTATAAATCCATCTGCCTCAGGACTAATTCTCACTTCCCAACCCACACTTCCCAGGAGACCAAGACATTCTATGAAATAACTTCCCGAAGACACATTTTTCCTCCACCTCTGTGTAATTCCATATTCTGCTCCCACGAAGATACAAATCTAGTCATGCACTGGGCTGATATCTTACAAGCCCCAGGGCTGGACTCTCTGTTCAGGCAGAAGCGGGGCGGTCGCAGCTTCCCAAGAGGAATCGAACAGTTGCTGTTGCATCTGCGGTTATTTAGAAATAAACTCATATTTGGTTGCACTGGAAAATCCTCAGTGAGGGAGATGTTTATGTATGAGGAGCAGAAAGGAATGCAGGAAGCAATATCAATAAGATTACATCTGTTTGCACACACTACAGCTGCGGAAAATCCTTAGGCCCAGAGATTTTAAGGCTAGACAGGACTATTCAGAGCAACACATCTGACCTCCTGCATCATATTGATTTTCAACCAGTAATTCCTGTAATCAAGCCCAATGCTTCAGAGTTAAACTAGAATATAACATTAATAAAGGTCTGTAACTTTGATGAAACATTTCTAAAGCACGGAGTGTCTACTGCATGTCTTGGTAATCCATCGCACTGATCATTTAGCTTCACTGTCACATTTTTGTGCTTTACTTGCAATTGCATTTTTGGTGCTCTCTTTGTACACAGGAAGAGACTGAAATTGAAGTTGCATTTTTTAACCCGACATTGAATCACAGAAGCAATTTCACAAATGCTATATAACAAAGGGAACATCGCCTCCATAGTCCTGCTCATGACTCCAGTTCTCAGCAAAGGACTGTACTCACATTTTATATGAGGACTATGAATATTTGAGGCCAGAGGCTGTGTTGCTAGCATGTACGCAATCTGAGAGGTGCTATCACAAAACGAACCATCGTTAAATACAATCTTTCTGCCTATGGTCTTACACTGTGCTGTGTGTGCATCTCTGCTCATAATAAGAGGTATGCTTTTCACAGATTTGGTTCAGTACATATGGTTGAGATTTGTTTGTTTCTAACTTTGTGGTCTTTCAGCTGGCTGCATTAAAAAACATGGTATTTGATGGGAACCACATGGCTCAAGTACTCTCAGTTTTTCTGTGTCATATACCTAAACACTTCAAACCCTGCAGAACCAGCTTGTTACAAGCCTAGAGGTCATAGCAGATTTGCCAGATTTTGTAGGGTGTTTTTTTTTTTTTTAGGAAATTGGAGTGATCTCGAGAAAAACTTCAATCAGCTTCTACTATACTTGTGCTGCTTGTGGAAATCATGCAATACTGGTGATTTTGCAAATTATTTGCTTTGAGACCAAGCAAAATGTAATATCTGGAGTCTCATTTTTTTATTTAGAACTATTCAAAGATAGAGCTGCCTGAATACATCAGTTTCAGTGAAATTCTCTCCTGTGCTGCATTACGAGGTTTAACGTGTTTAACAGTATAACTCAAAAGAGACACAAACACTGCAATACACAGCGCTGCCTAAGCACTGTGCAGCCACTCATGGGACCACAGAGCTCTGACAGCCATTTTATGACATTTAGAAAAGGCATTTTGGCACAAACACAGTCACTTTGGGAATGCCAGTACACTCAAAAAAAGATTAGGGGGTCCTTTGTATTTCACTTTTGCACTCATGCTCCTACAAATCTTGCTGCCATTGAACTTCACAGGTAAAAGCTGATGGGGAAAGTAAGTCCTCTTCAGGAGGTCGTCCCTTCTGCCATGGGTGAATTTGGATTAAGTGTGCAAAAATACATCCTTGGAATATGTAAGAGGCCAAACTGCCTGGAGAGCTTTGGGAAAAGCTCCCTCACCTTTTACTATTTAAGATGAGCTTCACTTGCATCATCCTACTACGATTAAAAAACCCAGTTTCCAACAATCCTTACCCTAAAGAATTAGAAAACATTTTAGCTTTTCTTTGTGCTGCCTGTATACTCAAAAGAGTTTGTGGGCACCTGTAAATCAAGTGGATATTGTTCCCTGGCTATCCACTCTTTTGCTGAACTCATTAATCAGTTTGATTGACAAGAGACTGTATTTTGGTTATGTTTATTATGGAGAACTGTAATTGCTATTAAAATTCCAGAGACAAATAAGTTCATCTTTTCCCCAGTGTCACTGAGACATTTAAACAATAGCAGTGATTAATTTACACTGAAAAATAAGTTGTGGTTCCTGGTAAATCCAAATGCCCTCCCATTTAAAGTCATTCATTATCTTAGTGACTTGTAAATTCCTTGCTGAGCCTGGAATATGACGATCAACCTGTTGCTATTCACAGAAGCTATCTGTTTCTCCAGCCATTTCCTTGTGTCCAATTCAGTTTGCACTGACTGCAACACGCAACATGCCCCGTGGCCAAGGAAGAACTTTCATTCTTCAGCAGCTGGCATAGCTCACAGGTAAACAGATTTTCAAATCCCACTGTATTTACAAATCAGTCTTCACTACTACTCACTTCCCATGCATCAGGACCAGTTATTCGCAAGTTTGTGTCCCACTCACAAAGAGAGGCCTCTAGAGGGATGACATTTTATCCAGGGAGAAGAAAGTATGATTTGTTCCAGCATCTCCTTGTGATTTCTGACACTACCTATCACATTGATGACATCTGCGCTTTGTCCAGTGCATCCATCTCTCAGAAAATAATAATGAAAAAATCTCACCTGATTATAAATCCAAGTGAACTACAAGAAATAAAACCCTTTAGAAATACAGTGTTAAAATGGTGGTGGTGGTGATGTTCTGTCATACAAATTTCAAATGCGATGCACTTCACTCTAATATACTGAAAGGAAAGAAAAGAGGTTTGCATAAGGCAGATTAAATTGCTTAGTCAAAGATAAGGAGATGATACAACCAGTGAGAAAAGAGATGTGAAACAAAAGTTATTTCCAAATGGAGATCCTATCCTGTTTTTAGATATCTTACATGTTATATATCCTGAAATTCTTATGGACACTGGCACAAAATCTTCCCCCACACTAGAGGAACTACAGTAACTTGGTGTGGAAAACTATATCATGTGTTTATCTTAGTGATATTATCCCACCTCTGCAGCCAGAGTTAAACCAAAGGACAGAAGAAGTGAAATCATCTGGAAACAAACAACAGGCAAAGATAAAACAGCTTAGGTGAACAGCTTCAAAGAGTTTATCTTCAAAGGACTTGTCTGGGCCACTGGTTTGGAAAAAGCTGTCTACCTGGATATGAAAATGGTTTTCTATTCTTAAGTACAGGATGAGAAATTATTTAACTACTGTAGAGCCTCAAGCCAGAGAAGAGAGTAAATTACCAACAAGAATGTCAATGACAGTGGTGAGTCATGCTGTAAGAGAAGGGAAAAGAGAGAAAGAGAAAGTCCAGTAAGGAAGATTGCTTAATTCATCCCAGAGATGGAGATGAGCAGGCTATATAATGCACCAAACCTTTCAAGAAAATAAGAAATCTATAGAAAGGTTTTTATTATTATAACTCCTTGATACACATGCTTCCTAAATCTAGATAAATGAAAATATACAATTCAAAATAAGTCTGTTTGTAGCTATTCTCTCTACTTGCTAATCCCACCTTGCCCAGAGAGCAAGGATTTTCAGACTCCAAATGTATCTATAACAGTTGCAGGCAGACAGCTTGAGAAACAGAAAACACCACCATCTGCCTCATCCTCAAGAAATCCAGTCTACTGTACTTGAACTGGGGGCTTCACCAAGAGTGAGGGACAGAACTTCAGGACTATCCCCAAAGTGCATGTTCAGGAAGAGTTAAAAGCAGTGTAACATTGGCAGTTTGCTTTGTAAACGCGACACCAGGATGGTATATGTTAAGGTAGAAAGTACGTTGCATATTCCCTCTCAACATCCAGAGAAAGCTCTTTCCTCCCCACATCACAGGATTAAATTAATGAAAAATGTGAGAAAAATGTGTGAGGCCATATCCAAACGCCTGAAACATGCTTGCAAGTCCTATTTGTCATAATTCATGCATGCCTGTGAGGTCACTGTTTTGTAGGTGTCTACAACACATCTCTTGTAGGCGTCTTCTCATCGAATCAGATGGTCAACACAAGCAAGGCAAGCTGTCAGGCATGCACTTGCCTATTTTTTTTTTTTTTTGTGCAAGTCTAAAAAGTTATACCTCTAACCACAAACCTTTTCTTACTTATTTGTCCTTAGATGGCATTGTTGGCCTTACCGCTAGCCTGCTTTGTCATGATCTCCTAAAGAAGCTACACAAACCTACCAGAATCAGGGAAGCTGCCTACAGGGAAACTGGTTCCTCTTTCAGAGATTAAGGCCATCACCAAATCAGGACCATAAAACATTACAGAATGCCTGTACCTTATAAAAGCAGAAGGCTCTATAAAGTGGTGTAGGTATAAACCTTTTGGCCCCTTAAAATGCAGCAGTGGATTAAATTCTACTTACCAATATTTGTAAGACAACCATAGAAAAACTTTTCTTACAGAGATGAATGATGAAAACAAGCAAATTCCTTGGAGCTTCATTACCCACCATGCCGTATGAGTACATATGTGTCAAAGGCATTAGCATGCTTTCACACTTGTTCTGTAATGGTGCTCAAGACATTCTTCAGGGCAACTTTTACTGTTATAGAAATATGTCACAAAACCATGCAGCCCCAAACCTTTATACTGCCTTCCAAATTGTCACATAAGAGATTAAATAGGACTAAAAAGAAATAAAAGTTCTCAGTGCTTACAGTGTCCACAGACCACAGATTCCCATGAGGGGAAGAATGAGCTCATATTTCATCGGTTTCAATAACTAAATGCTAGCACTGGTCACAATACCCAGATTAGAAGATGGTAACTATCAGGTTTTGCTGCATTAGCCTGACAGTCACTAAAACAGAGCATGCAGTTCATATTTTTCAGCATCCTCACAAAAGTGTTTTGTTTACTCTGGTTATGTCAACTCCCCATTCTGAACGAACTACCACTCTCTTAAATAAACAAACTATACACACACTCTGTGTCATGGAGAAAAAAAAAAAAAAAAAAGACATTATACCAAAAGGGAAGTGATAAAAAGAAGATGTCAGAGATGACTTCAGCATGGATGTAGGAGTAGAGCTGGCGGACAACAGCCACACATGAGGTAAGCAAAATGCTGAGAGTTTGGGCCTGGAGCCAGAAAAAGCCTTGGTGGATGTATCTTTTTTCAATAACGAACTCCCACCAGAGCCTACACTTTATGAGGCTGACACATCTAAATTACGTTCAGCAGCATTTAAATGTTGAAATAATAGGATAAATTCAAACCTATTAGAGAGCATATGGAATATTGCCTTCCTAATGGTATGCATAAGCATCTCCTGTCAGTTTTATCAAATTAAAGACCCTGAGTGCTGGCAGTGATCAGATCCGCAGTGATAAAGGGGCACAGGGGTATGAGCAGAGTTGCATGTAATCTTTGAGGTGGGTCTAACACAGGAGAAGGAATCTGCATTGCAGTTGGAAGCTTCTCCCTTTATTTCAAGGCAGCAGGGAAATCAGACCAAATTCCTAGCTCAATCAAAGACCATTGTTTTGCCAGGTCGATCCCTTGGAAGGAACACATTTTTCTTTTGTCATCTGGGCATTGCTTTCCCAAGACGAATGTCGCAAAGAACATCCCAATTCATCTGCAAGTGACAATGAAAGACTTTCCTTCCATTCATCCTGCACAAAATAAAAATAGTAAAAAAAAATTTTAGCTTTAAGCAGAAACAGAAACATTAAAATAGGAGAAGGAAAAAAGGTATATAAACCTTTAAAGTAACATAAAGCAGAAACAAAGCACCAGCAAAATTATCAAAACATCAGCCTGAGACAAACACCCAGCATGAAAAA
This sequence comes from Ardeotis arabs, assembly GCA_011801015.1. Lineage (NCBI taxonomy): Eukaryota > Metazoa > Chordata > Aves > Otidiformes > Otididae > Ardeotis > Ardeotis arabs. The sequence goes on from JAAGAY010135875.1 coordinate 26,591, forward strand.
CTTTTCCCCAAATTGCTGAAGTTTGGAAAAATTACAAACAACTGGAAAAAGGGACGCGTTGCCACCTTTGTGTTTTGATAATTATAGATTTTAAATACACCATCACAGCTGCAGAAGTCCTTTGAACACTTTGGTTTGTTCTCCAGGGATTTATTACTATTGTTTTGTGCATGTTAAATCAATCCAAAGCTTTTAAGACCCTTGAATGTGAAGTGCAAGAGCCTCAGTTTTGAGTTCCATCCCCAAGGATTGCAGTGAAGTTAAATTAGGGTAGGTCAGCCTGTAGGTGCCCAGATGAGAATCTGGTGTGTGCACCTGTTTTAACGCATTGAAAACGCCCTGTCTACAGTTTTGATTTGAGATGCATTATGCCAGCTGAAAGGCTTACAGGTGTTCTTTGAGTCTCTCCTGTTACCTGCCTGCAAAGCCATTCAGCAGCATACAGAGGTGCTGTCCTAGGTGCAATGTGCCTGCATCGTCTCAGCCCCAAAGCCTGCTTGGTGAGAAGGTGCACCCCAGAGAGAAGCCTCTTGTTCTCTGGAAATCCTGAAGTACTCCATCAAGCACCAGTAAAATATTCTGGTCCATATTGGCATGGTAGGGGAAGCTACATAAATAGCCCCAGCAGCATGGACTAGAAAAACATGTTTCAAGTCAGGCATGTAGAGCTATCAAGAAACCATGCATTCTTTCCTCAACAGTGCCATTAGCAGAACAGCTTGAAATATTTAGGATCCTGGCACAGATATGACACAAGACTATTTAACCAGCCTACAAATCACTTAAAAGGCAGCCAGTAATGAGAATGCAATTCCCCTGCTAATCCTTCATTCCCTCTTTTACAATATACTTTCCACCTGTGTCCCTTCATCTCCAGCTCGCTCTACTTCTTATCACTTTTAGGAAGTACTTTCTCCAAAAGGCAATTGAGATCCAGGCATTTAAGTAAATGCAGGCTGGAAACTCTCAGAATTTTTTTTTTTTCACTAGTCACACAATACTTGGCATTTTCTTTTTGCTCCTGGAGGCACCTTATTATATGATCCATTCAGTTTTAATTTAAACACATTAACCCAGCCAATTTTTTAAAATTTCATGATTGGCAGGAGCCTGACTTTTCAACATCCATCATCACCATTGTTCTCCAGTATTACCTAGGGTCAAAATGGAAATTTAAGAGTACTTAATGAAACCTATTTTTCCTGCAGCCTATAGGCTTGGAATGTGTCGTTACATCTGTTTCATGTTCTGAGAAGTAACAATACAGTATGATTAAATACTGGCCCATTTCAATATCTGACGGACACAAAATCCATCTTCTATTTACATATTTCATCTGGCTTCCTCACTTAGCCAAAGAATAAGTGTACAATCAGCCACGTAACTTGCCCTCACATTGTTTTGCCAATACCTCACTCTTGCATGTGAGGCACGTTTGCACCAGGAGCAATCTTCCACTGCCTCCAAAGCCTCCCTCCCACTTACGGCAATAGGGTCTACGAGTGAGGCTGAGACACAAAACCTCTGCAGGAGGTAAAGCAGCCAGATTCTTAGAGTATCACTGAACTAATGCCACCATGCCCTGCCTTTAAATACCCTTCTTCCTAACATTAGTAGTTGATGATTAAACTCACTGCTGCCTAATCACAACACAATGTCATGCAAACAATAAAGTACTTTCTGTTCATAGCTTTAATTTCAGTACCCAACAAAAAGCTTTAGTATTGGCTGAGGGATCAGGTGACTCAACAAATAACAAGCAAATCTTATTTCTCTTGATCAAATTGTAGTAGTGCTCTCATAAAAGTCTACGATGTTAGAGTTTTCAGAGTGACCCGTCTCTTCCTTCCTCAGGTCTTTATGTGGAATCAAGATTCTGTCTCTTGAATTTATTTTACACTTTGGTTAGAGGAACAGGACAGAAATTTCCAACCTCAAAATATAGTTATCAGATGAACATGAGTTAAAAAGAAAACATCTTTTGCAGCAAAATGAGGAGTGGGGACAGATGAAGAATGTGCAGATTCACTTAAAAGAGCAAAATTAATAATTATCACATTATTTCCTTTAATCTCTCCATGTTGAAAAGCAAACAGAGCATGTTATTTTCACACATCAGAATTTGTTTTTACTGCAGCTACCAACAACATTTGTTGATAGAAAAGGAGGCAAAATAAGGTGACTTTAAAAGCATTCCTTCTTAAAGAAGTACGTAAAAGTTACCAGGGCATAAAACTAGAATAATGGCCTGCCATAAACTCTGCCTTCAGACTTTTGATAGTAAAATTTGATGAGAGTAATACATCTGCATCCTAAAGCAGCAGAGATCAGTCCCTTTGTTTTCACTCAGGAAAAAAAAAGAAAACAAAAACCATAACCTAGCTGTGCTTGTACCTTCAGCCATGTGAAAGTGAAATTTCGGAAAATCAGGAGGACTGTATAGCCACACAGGCAACAAGCTCACTAACTTCTTTACACCTGTTGCCCAAATACAAAGACAGTCAATGAAACTTTTATCCCTTCTTCCGTTCATTCAAGTTTCATGGCCACTGAGCCACACATCTTGGAGCCTCACCGATCTCTATTACTGTTTGCATCAGTTGAGGCTACTACCATGGGAATATGGTGCAAGTACGTATCTCCTCAGATACTCTGTTTTCCTCCTAAAATGAAAATTTCTGGCAAATGAGCAGCAGGATCTGCAGCGTGGATGTGGCTGAATTGTTGCCGTCCCTTAAACCACTCTCTCTTTGCACTGGCCTGTGCAAACCCTCCTGTTACCTTGCAGGAGGTGGGACCTGTGGATCTCCTGGATGTACGTATTTTTGCCACACCTTCTATCAGTACGAAAAGAACCACACTGTTAGAAGGGGAGAAGCTAAAGCAAGCATAAATATAGTAAGCTGCAGAATTGCTCTCGGGAAACAAAGCAGTCCAAAGAATCCCTCCAGACTCAGACTTTGGACCCCGGGAGACTGTAGCTGTGTATTTACTTCTGCATTACTCTACTTTTCAAGCACTCTCTGAGGCTGACTTTCTGGTGCGAGAGGTGACAGCAGGGTGGTCAGGGTGCCACACAGTCTCTTAGATGTCTGCTCCTCTGTACCCCTGAGACCAACAGGGATTGTGCAGTGCAAGCGCGGGCACAGAGGTGCAGTTCTCTACCCAGAATTTGGGATGACCACGCTTGGGTGGGAGAGCTGAGGCATACATCTTGGAGAAAACATGCAGAAGATCCTTTGAGAAAGCTGTAACTCACTGTATAAAGGAGATTTAACCACCCAGCTGCTCCTCATTTTACTCTTCTCACTTCTAGCTGACTGCTGCACAGTGCCCCAAGGCACTCCTCTCCTCTCCCCCATGCCAGCACCTGAGATCCACACTTGCCGGGAAAAGAGAACCCTGGAGACCTGACCCTTCCTGACACAGAAAGGTTCCCTGTTCCACCTCCGTGCGTGTGGAGACAGGGACAGCATTTGTATCGTTTTGCAAAGCTCTGTCACACTGTGTTGTTACATTACAATGAGCAATCATCAAACGGTTTGTTCAATTCCTTCTTTATTAAATTCAGCTTCATTAAACTTAAGTAACGACTCTTTTTGCTTTAATAGCAACCATATTTCCATTCTAAGTGTCTTTCTGAATATCTTCTTCCCCTTTTAGACCTTTCTGTGACCTCTAAGCATATTCATGTCCCATCCTATTTTTCATTTCCTTTCTCATTCTTTTTCTTTCCATGCAGGAGCTTCCTCCCCATGAACTTTGTTGAAGCATCTCTCTGGTTCCTGCCTTTCAGTATCTCCAGGGGTCTGATTGTGCATGCAGCCCTTGAAGCTGAATCAAACAGGCACCTTTATCCTGAGATGATGGAAAGTTAGCTGCTTTGATTCCTGTTGCTATTGCGTGCAGCGGATAAAAGTGGCAATGCCTAGACAAATCAGACATTTTCCTGGTGATTGTATAACTCTGCTCAGGTTCCATTTTCACACAAACATGATCTTTCTGCACAGACTACCTACCTCACCTAATTGTCATTCCTTCAATCCATTAATTTGCATTTAATATATAGCGCACACACAAACAGGCTACAGTGCAAAAGCGGGAGAAGGGACACTGAAATAAAAACCTATGGGTATCAAAAACAGGCAGAGGAAGCTGGAGTAAAAGCAGCTTCAGTTCGCCTCACTGAGTCGACAGGTGCTGAGCACAAAGGTGTGCCAGCAATGGCACCCAGGTAAGTGTCTTTCAGGTATTCCCGCACCCTCCCCATGCACCTTGCTCCTGTAACCTGGGTGAGCCTTCACAGATACTCTGTGTGAGAAATGTCTGCTTCTAAATAGCTAGAGGGTTCAGCAAGGAAACACATTTTCAGTGAATAGATTGCTGCCAGAATAGGAGAGAATACTGGAGTAAGTGAAAACCAGAGGCACAGCAGAGTCTGGCGTGTGGGGTGCGCAGGAGAGCTCTGCCCTCCTTTTCACTCATCATTGCATCTTTCCTTTCCATTTCTCTTAGACAGCATCCTTGAATTCTCCTGCCATGTATGTTTATACCAGGGGAGAACAGGGAAGCTTACTTTAAAGTTAGTTTAAAGGGGTTTTTTTTTAATGATACTTTGAGCCAATAGGGATCCATTTACTATTTTGGATTGCATATGTAATCTGAAGGGATTAATGTGGTGCTGATTGCTAGGCTAAACTGGATCAAAAAATGTTAGAGCATAATGTACCCTATCTAATGTTTAATAATGGCTGTAGTTTCAGAGTCATCATACTTCTGTTGTTTTAGACTTTTTATTCATTTCAGTACCAGTACAATCATTCTGTGTTAAAGTTGCTCCTATGTTACCTTGGATGACTTTTGGAAAAGAAGGAGCTTTTGTAACAATATGTCAGGCTCCAAAGCAAGGAACTGTAAAGACTTGAAGCAAATTTTGACCAGAGCCAAAAGGGGCTGCTACTCTGTGTAATTTCCTTACACTGAGGCAATTTTATTGCTGGCATTGTGGGTTTTATTACTAGGTGAAACCAAAAAAAAATCGCTTTGTTTGGTGAACAGTTATTAAAGAATGAAATAATCTGCATAGAAACCAGAGGAAAGATTTATTTTTGCAAGTCAGATAATTTCCTGAGTTGGCTTACAGCACGGTTCTGCAAGCCTGTATTACCAAAGAGACAGGGAGAGCAATCTAGGGCAGGGAGAGGTACAGCGACCGGTCTATCAATCAGGGTCTGTGTGGGTGGGAACTTCTTAAACTCAAATTGCTCTTGATGGAAAAATGTCTTGCAGTTATCTCATAGGTGGGTATGACTGATAGAGCTGAGCAGCTAGGAAGTGCAAGTCAAAAATGAGGGGGATTCTAAATATTTTTTTTAAATTGTGGTTGATCAGATAGTTTTAATGATTAGATTTCAGCTTTACACGGTAGCAGGAGAGAGCAGACGTCAAATCTGAAGAGCAAGTATTTACCATTGAAAAGTCAATTCCTCTGTCACTAGCTCTGGCAATAGTATCACTATAATTATGAGTTTAATATCTGAAATTCGTTGATTTCATATTTGCATGCATGTATGCTAACTAAAATTAATTAATTTTAATTGCATACACCAATTACAACATCAGGCTCATTTTCCAACATATTATTCCTCGCTGATTACATATCCTCTAAGATTGCTTTAATTTTTCATTTTGTGCTTTAAAGTCAAAGAATAATATGTATTTCTAATTAAGCTCACTTACATATCTCACTGCTGATTAAATCACTATTTAATATTTTATAACACAAGCCACCTTTAATTTCCCCCACTGAAAGCAAAAGCCTTGCAAACTCTTTTCTTTCGCCGCTTGGTTTCACCGACCTTGCCATTGCTGTGTTGCTACAGGCAGATTTCTTCCATCTTGACAGCAGAATGTCAATGAACCACCTTGTTGACAGACATTCATCCTTGAGGGGGGAGGCTAGCACCTTATCGACCACAGGACCCACTCTAAAGAGATCAGCAACTTGCCACCATCACTAGGAGAAATGAAACAGACATTCAGGAGAGATTTTTAGCAGTGTCTTAGGGGACTGCAGGGCTTATCTCTGGAGCTGACACATTTCAAACCTTTCAGGGGATCCTGGAAGTCCCCTGTGCCTACCAAAGGCCAAATGCTGAGAAGTGAAAAGGAGAAGGGAATCCTCATCTCTCCCAACTGGCACAGCAGAGTGAAACTTCTCAGTCAGTCCTGAGCCAGGCCCATACTAGTACGTCCAAAGTCTTAACACAAATTGGTAGAAAATCTCAAGGAGAAGTCCCAAAATTGCTTCTACCTGACCGTGCACAACTTGGGCTGTACAAGCTAAACAGTCTCATTTCTACCACATCATTCCCGGGGTAGCAGAAAATAAGGTGGTAAACCAGATCAAATCCTTAACAAATTTGACTTCTTAACAACAAAAAGAAGAAATTAAGTCCCTGGTACCTGAGAACTTGACCCAAACTTCACTTAAATTAATGAGAAACTTCTGATTATGTCCTTAGGAGCACAATTAATCCCATAAACAATGGATACACATTTTTGTCATCAGTAGGACACGTTTAGGAAGACCAGTGCTGATTTGGGCTCAGAATGAAATCAAAGCATTCCCAGTATCTATGTTTGCATGCCCACGTTTTGGGCATGTTTGTCTAGTTATTAAAAAAGAGCAACCTTTAACTGAATTACTTGTTAAACTACCCCTTGGCAGCAGGTAACTCTTTGTTAGCATCTAATTAATTGGCTACAGACTCATTGGCCCAGATTCATCACATCTAACTGTTGGCATGTCCGCAAAGCGCTGGATCCCTCACATAGTTAAGAGAAAGAGAGAGGAGACTCCAGAGCATGGTTCATCCCCTCTAAGCTCTGAATTGTACTCTCCACTGACTACCAAAGCTTTAGCTGACACTCACCATCTAAAACTAAAGTGTGCCATTGTGATAAAGCCAGATCCAAGAAGAGAAACAATCAAATTGCAGCAGGACACTACAATTGAAAAAGTTTCTCTCTTGACCACTGAGTCAACTGAGAGAAAAATCACAACCATAGTACTTTACACACTAAGTTTCTTACTGAATTAAACAAAAAAGAAGATATTGGTCCACATTTGGTGGTACCAAAACAGGATAACAGAATCAAAGGAAAAATATGCTGTCTGAACCCTTAAAAATTATGTTTGAGGGAAAACAGAAGACAAAAGGAAGAAAAATTAGAACATAAATAAAAACAGAGGGAAAACCCTAGAAAAGAACGACAGCAGAAAGGAACAATATATTTTTAAAAATATCCCTGTCTCTCATCTCTCAAAAATAAAGAGGTCATTTATATGCAACTTTTCTTCTCAAAACTGGATGATCATTCAGGTTGCATTTGAGATATAGGTAAATACTGTTACTGTGTCCAATAGGTTAGCGCAGTCCTTCCAAAGAAAAAAAAGCATGTCATCTAAACTAAGAATGATCAGCCGGCAGACTTTCTCAGACAATACATAGCAAAAAAAAAAAAAACACCAAAAAACAAAGAGGGAAGGGAGGGTATCTAGTTATATTGTACAAACTAGCTCAAGTCCCTACTATAGGTTCCTCTGTAAGTTTATTCAATTTGTCACCATCTAAAGATATTGAAATTAGAAAGAGAGAGGAGCCTAAATTCAAGCATTAGTTGGTCTGTCACACTTTATCAGCTGTGAAATGAGGCTCATATTCCTTTACTTCCTTTAGAGTAATATCATAAGGATATATATTAAATATATGTGTCATCTCAGATACTATAGCAGAGGAGACAACATTGCATTTAAAACAGATAAAAATAATAGATTCAATTGCTCCAATTTTCCTTGGATTCATTTCCTTCTAGATATTAAGTCAGGAGACAGACAAATAGATAGGAATTATATTTATATGTTTATCTTTATATGTCTGAGTGAATGCAATCCATATATTTTTGCATCCAGTTTGAGTGTATGCGATCTTTTTTGTTTTGCTTTACCATTAATTACAATCTGCATGTTGCCTAGGTCAGTGTGCTATCTCAGAAGACCCATCCTATTAAGTAGGATGGGCTTAGTCTTTCTTTAGTCTGACAAGTAAGCACCTATACACAGCTAACTGATTAGACTGCTTGTGTTGTCAAAGGATGCAGGTGCTCAAAAGGACAATTTATCTTCAATATCTTAACAACTATCTTCTACAAATGCCTACTGAGGGATCTTCTCCATTGAGTATGGTAGGCCTAGAAGCCATTTTTTGACAAAACATCTAAGGTATAAACACTGAAGTTAGGTAAAATGAATCCCATGCCCCTGGGGAAAAAAAAAAATGACAGTATTATCCAGATTGAAACCTTGAAAAGACAAGAGACAAATATTTCCTAGAAGAGACAACATCCAAGCAGAATACAGAGACATCTGAAGGTGCTGATGACTGAGTATTTTCAAAGCAACAGCAAAGCCCATGGCTGGATTTTTTTTAATCTGAAGAATGAAATTCTTCCCAATGAACCAAAAAGACACCCTTAAAAAATGGTCCACGTGATTTTATAGCAGGAGATGGCAACCAGTTTGAGGGAAGCAGAATATGGCTTCTGCTGTTTATTTCTGTTTCATGCGTAGAATCAATACCAGAGCTGTGAACAGCATGGCTGATCCTGTGATCATATCCCACATGCACGGGAGGCTCACAGCAATAAAAGGCTGGTTAATAACCAATATTGATTCACCTTTCCCCAATGCACGGACAAAAATGTCACCAATAAGCTGGTCAACAGCCTGAAGCAATGAGCCTTATAATAGTCTACTAAGCCAAGAAAAACACAGCATTCATTTATTTATTCAAACATGAAATCTGTTGCATGTAATCCCCTGAGAGATGAATGGATTTAAAGCAACAGGGGTACGATTTACATGGCAACTTCTTTTGTGGGTGTCGCACCCATGTTGTGCCTCAGCATGGTGTTGGCTTTAGACATTGCTGAGCTGGCTTCACCTGACTCTCCACCTCCACCCATCTTTGCTGTTCTGTTATCCTTTCAGTCCCAAGAGCTAGCATTTCAATTTTACTTTTTTCTTTCTTTTACTGGGCTATTAAAAGCAGTATATCACAGCAATTATGAAAGGTTTTTCAGTTTTACTGCATTGAGGGTGATATGAATGTGGAAAAGTAATTCAAGATAGAAACAATTCGCCTAAAAGCCCTTCCCTCTATGTTTATTTCTCTCATTAAAATAAGCGATCATTCAGGGGAATGGAATAGAGCTACCCACGAAAGCCTGTAGACCTCTCCTAGATGAAAACTTTGTTAACAGAGACTAGATAACACTTTGTAATTAAATGGTACATAAAGGCAAGGCAAGCAGAAAACATAATCCTGTAATATCTCATTTCCAAAACTACATTCAAATGAATAATACCATGGCATAAGTATAATCCTACGAACCTTCCAATGTAATTGCTATTTGTTTAATTTATTAAAAAATCCAAATATACTACTCTAGGAGGTTGAAGGGCTTTGGGGAAGAGGTGAAATGCCTCTTTTCTACATTTTAATCCTGTTATAGGTTTTGCTTTCTGTCTATATATTTATACAACATTCATTAGCATAGTTTCCAAGCATGTGAGCATCACAAAAATGTGTTTACAACTAGCTCTTTTTCTCGCTTTTTTTTTTTTTTTTTTCCCCTAGTGAGAAATTGATGCTAGGTTCACACCAGGAAATTTGGATAAAGAACAAGCCTCCAAATATTAACTCGTTGTAAATTACAGAATTTTAGTTCCTCCTGGTAAGACAATTTGAGGACTTCAATGCAACTTGGACCTAAGGAAAGAAAAGCTTGTATTTTGAGCTCCTCATGTCCGTCTTTAATAAGAAGTTGTTTTTTAGAGCTAGCTTTTTTCTCCATAGTACTTCAGACATCAGTGAAGGCGACAGAGAAACGTCCATCTCATGGAATATGCATGGCTGTATAAATAATAACTGAAAGTACTCAGCAGCATGACATACATGAGTCATAAACACAAAGTAGCCTCACGAGCAAGCTAAAAATAACATTCTGGCAAAATTCTGAACAGAAATTTGAACAACAGGAATGCTTTACCCTTGCTCAGGCACACAGAGCCAAAAAGAAAAACCTTAAAATTATCTGAATGTCCTTTTATATTACCCTTAGGTATCCTCTCCACTGCTCAGGGATCCAAAGAATTATTCTAAGAAAAGCAGCCCAGTAAAACCAGTAACATGGAATTCAAAAGTTGATGTGTTTCAGAAATTTCAGATAAAATCTATGAGTTTTAGAGATGGGCTATTTGTTTCCCATTTCCTCTCCCAGTAGCCTTTCTAAAAAAATCACTATGCTTCTGCAGCCAACCTAGATCCTCCCTCTCTGCTACATGACCATCAGTAAATAATGTTTGTGCAGAACTAATTAGGTCTGTTATCATATCTTAGTAGTTCCACTGTCATCAATGTATATATTGAACTAGCGCAACATCACTGAGTCAGATACAGTCTCCTGAGGCTATCTGATGTAACCTTTTAATTAAAACTCAATAAACACTTCTAATGATAAAGATACACAGAAAGGAGCGGAATCAAGATCTCTTCATGGAGCTGTGCCCCTTCTGGAGGATGAACAAGAGTAAAACGAGCACTAGAGACATATTTTTGCCACTGAAGTCAGCAGATAAAACTCTGAACACACATATGGATCAGATACGATAAGTTAAAAGGTGACACTTTAGTTGCTGTAACTTTTCAGAATGGAACCAAACATTCAAAGAATATGCCCTAAGTAGTTTTCAAGAAATATTCTGGAGTGGTTAAACATTAATTTCATACTAGAAATGCCTAGCAGGCACTGCAAGAAAGACTGGATTACTTATGTGGTGGTACTTAAAAACATTCTATGCCCATGGTTTACCACTTAAATAAGAAGGAGAAAAAAAGGAAACAATTATATTTTATACTCTTGCAAATGTATGGAGTTAATCCCTTCTTCAGCAGTTTTGTACATTTTTTTCACAACTACGAAAGAGGTCAAACAAAAATGGCATCTATAAAGCTAAGTTCTCCAGTAGAAACCCATAGAAATACCAACTGATTGTTAAAGATCCTCAGAACAGCCCGAAAATTTGAGGATCCAAAGACATAATGCTGTCCATTCTTTACTGTCTAGTCCGATAGTTTCTATCACTAAGATATTACGAAGCCAGCCTTGTCCGGAGGGCTTTAAACTAGTGTCGCTGGGGGAGGGGGAGCACAGTTCAGCCCACGGCTGTCAGCATGGCGCCAGTGCCAACACCGAGTGCCCAGAAGCTGGGGAAGGATCGCAGGTGAGTCCAAATGAACCCAAACTGCGGTCCAAAACAATGCCTGTCGCTCCAGCCAACAAGTCGGCCTTGCTCGGGGCCCAGCTGAGGTGTCTATACACCAATGCACGC
>JAAGAY010135876.1:0-15620 GCA_011801015.1 Ardeotis arabs
GCTCATGTTGAGCTTCTCATCCACCAGTACTCCCAAGTCCTTCTCCTCAGGGCTGCTCTCGATCCATTCTCCACCCAGCCTGTATTTGTGCCTGGGATTGCCACGACCCATGTGCAGGACCTTGCACTTGGCCTGGTTGAACTGCATGAGGTTGGCACGGGCCCACCTCTCCAGCTTGTCCAGGTCCCTCTGGATGGCACCCCTCCCCTCCAGCATGTCGACAGCACCACACAGCTTGGTGTCATCAGCGAACTTGCTGAGCATGCACTCTATTCCACTGTCCATGTCGCCGACAAAGATGTTGAACAGGGCCGCGCCCAACATGGACCCCTGAGGGTCGCCACTTGTGACGGGTCTCCACTTGGACATCGAGCCGTTGACCACCACTCTCTGAGTTCGGCCATCCAGCCAACTCCTTATCCACCAAGTGGTCCACCCATCAAACCCAATAGTTTGTCCTCATCTTTCTTATAAGCCCCCTTTAAGAAATGGAAGACTGCTATAAGGTCTCCCTGGAGGCTTCTCTTATCCAGGCTGGACAGCCCCAACTCTCTCAGTCCGTCCTCACAGGAGAGGTGCTCCAGCCCTCTCATCATCTTCATGGCCCTCTTCTGGACTCACTCCAACTGGTCCATGTCCTTCTTTTGTTAGGGGCTCCAGAGCTGGACACAGTACTCCAGGTGGGGTCTCACCAGGGCAGAGCAGAGGGGCAGAATCACCTCCTTTGACCTGCTGGCCACACTTTGACAGCTCATGTCCAGCTTTTCGTCCACCATTACCCAGAGCTGCACTCAATCCCTACATCCTGTAGTCTTTATTGATACTGGGTGTTGCCCTGACCCACATACAGGACCTTACATTTGATCGTATTGAGCTTCATGATGTTTGCATGGGCCCAGTTCTCGAGCTTGTCCGGATCCTTTTTCATATTCATGTGGTTTTCCTCACCTCATTCCTCCAGCCTCTTCAACACCCTCTGAACAGAAGTCCTCCCCCTCTATTTGGCATAGTTCACAGACTTACTGAGTTGGCACTCTGTCCCATTATCTAGATCATTAATGAAGACATTAAACTATACTGCTTCCTATATTAATATCTGAGGGACACCATTTGTCTCAAACTGACAGTTTGACTTTGTACTAGTGATCTAAACCTTTAAAACTGACGGTTCAGTCACTTTTCCAACTACCTTTTTGGCCACTTAGCCAGTATCTCCAATCTGGCTATAAGAACATTGTGGGAGACCTTGTTGATGTTCTTACTAAAGTCAAGACATGTAACACCCACTACTCAGTCTCTGTCCACAAAAGTACTCATCTCACTAAACAGGCAATTGGATTGGCCAGACACAATTTGCCTTTGATAAATCCAGCTGACTGTACTCAGTCACCTTGTCCTTCCCATTCTTGGAGATACACTGAAATAAAGCCGTAGCCAGTTAGGACATGTTAAGTTGTTGTAGTTCAGCCCCAGTCAGGATCAGACTATGCAGTCTCTCTCTCACCCTCTGAGAGAATAGGGAGAGATAATATAAGGAAAAAGACTTGAGGTTTGAGATAAGGACAGGGAGAAACCGTCACGGGCAAAACAGACTTGACTTGGGGAAAACTATTCATTTATTTCTAAAAACAAAGCAAAAGAATGAGAGAGAGAACAAGATAACCTCCCCCCACCCCTCCCTCTTCCCGGGCTTAACATTATCTCTACTACCTTCCCCACCCCAAGCAGCACAGGGGGGAAGAGGGAATGGGGGTTGCGGTCAGTTCATCATGAGTTGTTTTATGCTGCTGCTTCATCGTCGGGGAAGAACTCCTCGCATTCCTCCCCTTCTCCATCGTGGGGTCCCACCTACGGGCCACAGTCCTTTGTGAAACTGCTCTGGCGTGGGTCATCTCTTCCACGGGGTGCAGTCCCTCCAGAACGGCTGCCCCAGCGGGCCCTCCATGGGCCACAGCCTCCTTCAGGCATCTGCCTGCCCCGACGTGGGGTCCTCCACGGGCTCCAAGTGGATCTCTGCTCCTCCATCGACCTCCATGGGCTGCAGGGGGACTGCCTGCCTCACCATGGGCTGCACCACAGATTGCAGGGGAATCTTGGTCAGGAGCCGCATTACTCCTCCCCCTCCTTCTTCACTGACCTTGGCGTCTGCAGCTGTTCCTCTCACAAGAAACTCTTCACAACAGGCAAGCAGACCCTCTCAGGTTCTCTCCACATCTCTTCTCCTCTCCACTTCCTGCAGCCAGGCTGGGCCAAGCTGGGCCCAGCTGGCCGCCTGGCGGGAGGCCAGAGGGTGAGGCCCACAAGGCTCGTGCCTCCCCCTCTCTGTCCGCGCTCATCTTCTTCACACCTTCTTTTTCTTTTTTTTCCTGTTTTCCCCTTCTTAAATATATTATCACAGAGGTGTTATCAGGGAACATTCTGCTACCAATTGGCTTGGCCTTGGCCAGCAGCAGGTCCACCCTAGGCCCAGCTGAGTTCACTGAAGCAGCATCTTACAGAAGCTACCACTGTAGCCCCCCCTCACTAAATAAAACCAGAACATGAGTAATAGAAATTATGAACAAAGGTACACATCTCTTTTACAGTAATGGGGATATACAATTTAAAAATAATAATTTTCACTTTTGTTTTGTGATAGAGAGGAACAAATGATTTACTAAATATTTAACATTCAGCATGCAGAATTTGTGATGGTTATTGAGGCTCATAAAGTCAAATAATCCAATCAGCAACTATATTCTCAATGTACAATTAAATACCACTTAATTAATCATTCTAAATTAGGATTTGGTCACAAATCATCATCTATTTTTGACAATACAAAACTGACAAATTGTACTAAAGTCAGACTTTTTAATATCTCTCTAGAATGTGCAACACTGCTTTTTTTCATACCTTAAAAAAGCATAAATCATTTTAGTAGGTTGTGGGGGTTTTTTTTAGCAACAATACATTGTCAGTCTTTGATGAATAATCTTTCCAATATATAATTTTTAATGGAAACATGCCACATATTAATCAATATTTGTATGTGTCCATGTATTTTATCTTATGATAGAACATACAGGTACTGGCAATGGAGCATGGACAGCCTTTGGATAAGATCCAAGAGGTATAGATGGATTGCAACAGCACAAGCTTATTCATAAAAATAGGAAAGAAAAGCAAATAATAATATTTTGTTTGCAAAGATTTTGCAGGCATCATGGAAACAGCAGCATATCTTATACGTATCATTAAGCCTTGGCTATTACGTTAATCAGACTATTTCTCAAACAATTAAAATATATTTTGAGTCTATTACTCAACCTTATTTTAACAGACATAGGCTTCCTAAAACATGTAAACAAGCATGCTCTGTATTATTACGAAATCAGGATCCATCTAGAATAGTCTTCTTGTATCATATACTGTCTACAGTTATACTGTTCTACACTGAATCCTTTCACATTATGAACTAAACAGAGCCTGACTCAGTCACCGCATAGAATGCTTTGAAAGAAAACATTGCGGTACACTGGGGATGGCTTTGCAGGTGCTGCTTTTCCTCCTGGGTTTCATTATCTTTATTTGAGGATTTAAAAATCAGCAGCCTAAAGATACTTGAAAGAATATTTAAATGATCACTGCACATGTGCCCAGGAAACAGTCATTCTCTAGCTGTTACAGAGTAGGTTGAGGACTCAGGACCATTCTCCTTTCAGCACACTGAACATCTGAGAAGCTCCTTCAGACCTTCCTCCCACCTCTGCTGAGTCTTCGGTCTTGATATGGGAATATATCAACTTTTATTGACATTTTCTAAGATAATATTTCTGCTTACCAAGTATGATGGAATCACAGTTCCCTTATTTGCATTGGGTAAGTGTTAAGCATAGGATTTACTACATTAGCATTATAACAGTACACATTCTGTAACTGGTTTTGTCCATTCTTCTTATACGTAGTCACATGGCAGGAAACCTGGCCTCCAGGAGAAGTGTTTTATTCATGTCTTCATGAGACCCAGGCTTTCTGCCCTAGGGCTTTTGTCTTAATGGATGTATTTTGCATTATTATACCCAAAATTATTTATCACTTCCCCTAATAATTGTCAAAATAGTTACTTTCAAAGTAGCTATGGGACATAGTGACTATACTATTATATTTGAGATAATGATACAAATGGACAGTCTAAACGTAACCTCAAGTGTACATTTACCTAATTACTAGAGAGCTAACTCCAGGATTTTACCCTTGTGGCAGTCTGTTCCTAAGCACGGCACTGTTAGCTTTTGCTTCAGAATGCTCTGGGGAAGTGTCAAAGCAACTGCATCTGTTACAGTTGTTTCTACAAATGCCAACTTTTAGTGATCAAAATGAGAAAAAATATTGGAAATGTGTTGTGTCCTTACATCAACAGTAACTAATAAGTGTCAAAATGTGCATTTTTTATGAGTGTGAGAGGAAGGAATATACTGAAGGAAAAATCATTAATTTATGAAGACACATACTATGGAAGATTTTTGTCAAAATTATTCTTTCTTTTTAAACTTCTTCTCCTTTATTTCTGTTCCTATTTAGATTTTTTTTAAACACACTTATGAGAAGAATTAACCATAGAAACATAGAATCACAGGATGGTTTGGGGTGGAAGTGACCTTTAAAGGTCATCTATTTCACCTCCCTTGCAGTGAGCAGGGACAATGGTACCAATTGAAAACGTCTTCTAGGAGTTTGGGTTTTTTTTTTTTTGCAGAAAAAGCAAGTATTTTAATAATTTGCTGTCTATTGAAGAAAACTAAATCTGCTAATCTCTCCTGTATCCTGCTTTATTACCTCTTGTCACTTGCATTTTCATTGCCTACCCACAACTTATTTCCATTTTTGCAACTGAATCTTCCCTTTCCAAGGAAAATCTGAGGTCATGATCTATGGTTTTCCTGATTTTTCTCCAATAATCAGAAAGGCCTGAATTGATTTCCTCCTGCTGTACTTTTCTTATGTCACATATAAGCTGTTTTCACCCACAGCTATAAGAAAGCAAAGAAAACCTTTTGGGGATGTACGATAGTTGCAGCAAGCCAAGCAGGAGCAAGTAGTAAGTATCAGTTAAAGATAGTAGTAGTAAGTATCAGTTAAAAATGGCACTTTGTAGGAAAGGCTTGTTTCAGACAAATGATTTCTATTGGAGAGGTAGAAAAGAAGCATTGTGTACTCTATTGCCAATGGATTTTTTTTTTCTGAAAAGAAGATCTGTGGGGGTGGGAGAAGTATAAAAACAGGATAAAGAAGATGAAAGACTGAATGACTGATCTCAGTTCACTAAAAGGAAAGTCTTGTGTGAATTACCCTGAACCATCAAAGTAGTTAGATATTAAAGGTATCTATCAATAATGTCAGGTTTAAGATAGGTAGAACAAGGAAGAAAAAATAATTCCATGGTTAGAAGTGTGATTCCTTCCACACTGTGCTTTCCCCAAAAGAAGATATTTCCATTTAGGTAATTCACATTTGCCTTACCACAATACAGTGGATATTATGAAAACACCCGTTATTTTGGAGATCCCCACTGAAACTATGTCTTGTCAATTTTAAAATAAATAAATAAATGACACCCTCTGCAAACTCTATTATGATTCCACTTTAAAACAAACAAAGTAAGGGTGGAAGAGAAACAGTCATTCCTCTTCTCATGAGGTAGGAAGCGAGAAGTAATCTTCTAAGATGACTCAGGACTCTGTGCTACAGTCTTTAACTGCAGCACGAAGTAAAATTCACTGAGCACTTTAAATCACAAAAGACAATCTCCTAAAGTAATTCAGCACATGGATAACTTTTCTGGATTATGTATTATTTCCTTTTGAAACTGTTAGAAGAAAATCAAGGCAAAATGTTGAAAACTTTTTTAGATTAGTCTCTATTGCTCCTAAATGTTCAAAGACTTAGTTTATCTTAAGTAAATCTAAGCTTCAGAAAGAAGCTAATAGAAGTATTAAAGAGAAAGTAGAGTGAATTAATAAATCATATTAATTAAAATATTTTTTTAAGAAAACATACTATAAGTGATACAATTGAAAAGCAATTGGAATAAAATGATGTTTCTTTGTTAAGGTTTTTTAAAAACAACTCAAAGACAAAAGACTGGTTCAGATTACAGTAAGTTTTCTATGCAGCAAATAAGAGAAAAATAAAAGAAGAAAAGATTTAAGATTATCCTGTGGCTGTCAGAGCTTGTATAGGCATCTTCTTAAATGAAAAGTGCTATTTTTGTATTCAGAATCTAATTCTGAGTTGAGGTGAAACTTCATATCTTCAAAAGAAAAAAAAAAAACAAAAAAACCCCAAAACACAACAAAAACTTATCAAACATGCAGTTTGGTAATTTAAATACATCTGTATACATAGGGAATGTTTTTTTTAGCACCTCTTTGTTACTTGAAAGGAAAGAGATAATCTTGCTGAAAGACCTCTTGTTTTTCTTTAGAGCTTAATCCAAAATATACCAGAACTAATAACAACAGTCTCATGTTTCGTAACAGTTAGAGGGAGAAATCACTAGACTGCTCCACTAATGCCAAGGTATAAAATATAAAAGGAGGAAAATTAAGCATATAGCATAACATATCATATACTCACCTCATGTCCACCTTAACGTATCATATACTCATGCAATTTTTTTTTCAAGTTATCTGAATATTCTAATGTATACCACTAGTGAGTTTTTCCAGGCAGGATTGAAGACTGGTACAACTTCTCAGCCTACAAGGGAAAACAGCATAATTGAACCAACTGGAAAAAGAGGTAGACACTTGGACTTCTCAGAGAAAATTCGTGTTTTACTACGTTCTTTTGATAAAATAGTTTAGGGACAGTTCTCAAAACAGCAACTTAAAGCTTAGTAACAACGAGAGAACGGAAAAGAGTAGAGCATCAATGTAAAAAACAAAAACATACAGAAACATTTACAGTACATGTCCAAAATAGCTTCTCTGCAGAGAGAATCGCAACTGTAAGGAATTGTTCCTAATGAATTCAATTTCAATGCAAGGAGAAGATGGCACTCAGTTACATAGACAGGCAGTAATTAAAAACTAACTGCAAGAACAGTTCCCCAAGCACCACATAGGTAAACTGGGGAGCTTACTATCATAGCATGTGAAAGCTAAAAGTGTAAATAGGTTAAAAAAAAAATTCAAGAAAAAATTATTAAGGACTGTTCCATAAGTTTCCCTAAAACCTTTTGATCATCTTTGGGGCTTTCTATATTCTTTCTATTAAAACTGCAATATATGGAGTTCTGCTATTCTTATTTTGATTTTTTTTAAATACATTTTGATTATATAATCTTGACACTGAGGCTTGTCAGAAATTGGAATGGTTCGTGAATTAAAAAAAAAAAAAAAAAGGAAAAAAATACTGGCTCCTTTTCCTAAGCGCCCTCTGTAGCACATACCCAGAAACAGGACAATGAGTTAGCTTGATCTTTACATTCATGTGGTATAGCTCACCATATGTTATGGTTCAACCAATCATCTAAGATGTTCTGATCTGAGGAATGTAACTCTTTGATAATATAAGCTCTGAAAAAAAAGAAACAAGGCCTGCAACAACAGACTAGACCCTTGCTTGGGGTGAATAAAACATATTTCTCCTGCTTTCCATAGAAATATGCCAATATAAACCGGGGATACATAGTTTCTTGGAGAAGTAAGACTCCTGATAGTTTTGGGCATCTTAAAATCATGATTCAAGAGAAGAAAACTGACACTTTTTTTGAAATCTTAACTGCCAGGGAGCGGCAAGAGCAAGGCTGCTGACAAGGCCAGAGCTGAAATATGGCACTTGGGCAGGGGGGAATGAGGTAGGGGGATGTCCCACTTGTAGCTGCTCAGTGCAATAATGCAGGTTTAACAGTGCCCTCGTGGCTCTGACATTAAATATCTACAATTGCCACTATTTCATGTGAGACCAAGACCTGGTGCCATGTTGAATGAGCAGTTCTAACCTGCAGTAGCTTGGAAAATTGTTATACAAATTCCTTAAACCTATTTTTTCAGGTCATTCAGCTGTAGTTAGAAAGAGTATATATCCAATAACACATTCTGCATTATGTAGCACAGAGAATCTTTTGGAATCTCAGACTGGAGGTGGAGGAAAGGCAGCTTTGGAACAAGATAAGAGGCACCAGATGGTGGGAGACTCCTCCCCACCACAGGGGACATTGCCTAGAATGGAGGCTCCTGGTTTTAGATCCCATAATGCTAAATTTCTTGTGAGAAGTTTGTGAAGTCATTTTGACTCTCTTATCTCAGAAGAAGCAATCAGCATTTTGGCAAATTTCTTCAGCAGTATAACCTCTGATGTACGGCTTCCTGGAGCTAAATGAATTAGCACTGTCTGCAGAGCTCTCCTACTTCGCTGCTGGTCCCCTGGAATGCACCATGCGCACCCTGCCAGGCTTCTCTTCATAGTAATAACAGAACTAGTTCAGAAACCCATTCAACCGCTCACTTTATTTCATTATATTTTAATTAATTCTTTTGAAAACTCCTATGAGAAAAGGATCTGAACATTTTCAGCATTGACTTTAAAGCTAAAATTAAGACAATTAATCAGGCTGTGGGAAGTTGGAAGCTAATATTCTAAAAGTATTTGCCACACAGCATAACAGAATGAGAAGCTGTGCACATTTATTTTGAACATTGATGTATAGTACATGTCCTTTTCCCCCAAATTATGGCTTGTTTCTGTTTAGGATAAGAATCTTGTTCTTCTACTACGAGCAGAAAATGCCCTTACCCTTCAATGTTAGTATAATAAACTTTACTAAAATTAGTTACTAGTATAAAAAACAAACAAACAAAAAAAAAGCCCCCATGTTTAGGATTGATAAACTTTATCTATATATATATATATAAATGACTCTATTTGGTTAATCATAAGAACATAAATTGCTCTGTTCTGTTGCCATGCAATATACAAAACTACCATAGGCATAAATTGTCAATGTGACCAGATATTTCCTCAATTTGATGGCTTCTTACTAGTTTCCAGCAGACACATTATGGAAATTTCGCTTATTATCGTAAGTATCATTTTAGCATTTCAGTGCTTTGAGTCACCATAACTTTTAATCACCTTAGGTACCTGTAACCAAACGTGATTTGTTCCACAGTTTTTAATGGACAACATATTTTGGGGAACTTTTTCCTATTCTCATACCAGGTATACCAGCATATAACCACAAGCATGGCAGAAGGATTGCAGCACAAGTAGCTTCAATAGCCCTGATATCAAAGTCAATAAGAATAGTCACCTTTTAGTGAAGGCCAGTTTGTGTCCTACATTGAAATGCAAAATAAACAGGCAAAAAGCCACACTACACAAAAGGACTATAGCTGCAGTGCAATGGGCAGTGCTCTGACAGTGTTGAACCTGGTATATTTGTGGAAATTTAGCACTCAGCCCGCTTGACAGAAAAGGACAATCTGAACTATACTTTATATTTCAACACAAAATCAAAATCTAGCTTGCCACACATTTCTAATATATGTTCTCCTATATATGTTTTTTTACACTAATTGTATTGGTTTTTTCCTTTGTTATTTCAAAGTTGGAGAAAGAATGTTTTATTCAAAATAACAAGCCTCACATCTCAGAATTATTAACTGACACTACAGCCATTTGAGCCTCTTGTATCTGCCCCAGACAGAGGCGCAGAGGAACTTAACTCTGACAACTGAGAAAAAGCATCAAAAGTAAATAAATAATTTGGTACAGGTCTATGCTACTCATGAGAGGGTAATATAATATGTCCTGTAGAGTAAACCAAGTGCGAAGAGACTTAAAATATATTACTTACTTAGAAAAAGGAATAAAACCACTAACTTTAGATATAAAAAGAAGTTCACTGTTGTGGAAGACTAGTGAGAGCAAAGTGAGGAAAACACACACACTTTTTTGATTGATGTTATGTTGGTTTACCAGTTTTCCTCTGCATTTATGTTCTGACAGGTAAATATTTTGTTTTGAAGAGTATCTCCCAAGTCATCACAATTTTAACATCTCAGATACTGTAAATGGGAAATCTATAAAGGCAGCCAAACAGCTTTGGATGTGAAGATGTGATAGAGTTTGCTAAAGAGTACTGTTGTCACTTGCAGACATAGCTGAAAAAGAGGGATGAATTGTGAAGTATCATAGAGAGATCCAGAGGCAGACACAGAGGCTAACCTCAGGAAAATAATTAACATGGGCAAAGGATCTGTGGCTGCTAAAAAGCTCACTATGAAGCTTAAAATTGTCTCAAGTCCTTTGTATGTTTTGGGTTTTTTTTTTAAGAAGGTATTTTGTGTTTGGTTTTTTTTTTAATTTTTCAAATAGAGAATCAGAGATTATTATACATATTGTTTCCTTTTTCCATGGTCCAACAGTGATTCTTAACTGTTTATTATTACTGATCATTCTTATTCACTTTAATATTTAAAGAGGAACATAATTAAAGTGTTTTGAGATGAAATTCATAAAAATAAGAATAACACCAAATGAAAAATAAATTATTAATTTAAAATTTCTTTACAGTACTAATTTATTTAGAAAGATATAAATTGATGGAGACACAGTAGCATTTTCTACCTTTTTTAGATATATAAATTCTTTCTAAGAGACTGTCAATATCAGAGACAGCACTTGAGTAAACATCAGTAACTGGGATTTAGCTATTTACTTACACTTAAAGGGTATTTGCTTTGTCTTGTTTTTAATAATGATTGGTGAGAAGATAAAAGAAAGTAGCATTTGACAAATCTTGTTGCTTATACAGACTTGCAATTCAAACTCCTCAGAACTGGAAAAATGCTAATATAGTAGAAAATGAACCTCATGCACACAACTGAGGGAATTAAACATTGGGTTAGACTTCTTTCTTACATGGCAGTTTTGAGAAAGAGTAGAGAGACTAGACACCTCAGAAAACTGTAGAAGTTTCAAGAAATTTGCCCTGCATTTGGGAGACTCCATTAGTCAGCCGGAGAGATAGCACCCAACATCTTACCTCTGGGAGGGGGCAAGGGAGGGTGGAAGAGGAGACTCTAAAAAAACCAAAACACTGCCACTAAATTGGTGCATGTGTTCCAAAGAGAAGAAAGTAAGACTGGAAAGTTCAAAGTGCACATTATAACTTACCCACTTTCCGTTCACATTTCTTCCAACCCAATTGTCTGCTGTCAGTGTGCTGACTTGCCAATCCTTATCAGTCACATGGAGGTCAGCGACCACTGGAGGCATATCCTCGCCTCTCTGTCACTCACCCTTGTAAAAATTAGACAAGATGAAAGGATGCCTTTCACAAACAATGTAGGCACAGCACAAACAGAAATTAGGAAATGCCTTTTATTGAAAGATGGCATTTAAAAGAGTAGTCACATGAAATGTCATATTTGATAGACAGGGCTTCACTTTTTCACCTGCCAGAGCTCTGTCAGCAAAATAATTTCTGAAAATGTGTTCAGATTGTCAACACTGGTACCAAAAATATCTGGATCTCTAAATAAATGACTACTCTAAAGAAACTGTAAGTTAATAATTTATATTTCATTTGACGTTTTTATTATTATTTTTATTATTTTATGCATTTTACCCTTCCAAAGACCAAAGATCCAATGACAACTATGTCATTGGGGAAGATTCCAGAATTTTCAGTTTCTTCATAAGGAAAGATAAATTTCATGGTATGTCTGTTCCTCTAAACTTATAATGAAATCAGTGAAAGAAACTAATGAAATAATTTGCTAATTGTAAAAAATGAGGTGGGAGAAGGAGGAGGGGGATGACGTGTTCACGGTGCCAGAGCAGGGATCCCCCTGCAGCCCCTGGAGAGATCAAGGAGGAGCAGATATTGCCTTGGAGAGGATGATGTTGCAGCAGATATCTAAACTGTAGCCCATGGAGGACACCGCACTGGAGCAGGTGGATATTTTCAGAGGGAAACTACATCCCATGGGAAGGACTCATGCTAGAGCAGAGGAACAATGTAAAGAGGAAGGAATGACAAAGAAAAACTCTTATGACCTGACCACAATCTTCCCATTCCTCATCCCCCAGCACCACTCAAGCGAAGGAAGTAGAGTTGAGAATGAGGGACTGAATTTGAGCCTGGGAAAAAAGAAGGAGTAAGGGAAAGGTGTTTTAGGTTTTGTCTTTGTATTTTACCATCCAAATCTATTTTAACTGGCAATAAATTAAATTAATTTTCTCCAAGTTGAGTGTGTTTTGCCCACGACGGTAATTGGTAAGTGATCACTCTCTCTTTATCTCAGACCACAAGATTTTCCATCTTATTTTTTCCTCCTGTTCTGCTGACGACAGGGAATGTGAAAGCAACTGGACAGGCGTCTGGTAGCTGGCCAAGGTCAACCCACCACACTTTGTAGTCAGAACATAATTCCTACTTCAGTAATTTCTCGCCTCTGCTCCATGTATTGGTACTACCTCCAGCTACTGTCCTTTCTTTCTGTCTTTTACCCCTTCTAAAGAATCATAAGGATACTATCCTCTTCCCTTTCAAATTATTTTAAAAATATCTTCAATATTAGTAAACAGGTAGCAAATTAAAAAAAAAACCAAAACAAAAACCAAACACATAGAATATTTCTATTCATTTGTAGACTTCCGTTCAATGCACTCTGTGAAAAAGAATCTGACTCCATATACGCAATAAAAACGAGACAGTTTATTTGAAAGCTTGACTTTTGGGAAAAAGATTAATCTTCTTATCTGGTTCAGATGTTGAATCACTTAGTTGTTTAAATGGATCTCTTAGAAGTCCAGTGATTTTTTTCTTATTTGTTGCACAGTGTGCAAATATTCAGTATAAATCTTAGAGATCACAGTAAATATCTTTTTTTTTTCCACTAGACATTGGTACAGAAAACAAAGTAGTCTCAATTATTCTAATTAAAATGGAGTTGAAAAATACGTTTCTATTTTAAGAGAGGATTAAGATATTTAATATCATCAGTATACAAGAATCTGAAATCTTTAAACTGGAGGTACAAAACACCTCCTTCAGATTTCTTTCTAGGCCCTGAAATTGTTAATGTTTGATTGAAATCATTAATAGTATCTAAAATGCAAAAGATGAAACCCTTATGTAAGCCTAATATTTCTTTGATAATTTGTAAGAATAATTTTTCCTCTGATAGTTAGATAATTTCGTGCAGGACTTAAAAAGAAGCAAACAAACAGAGTTCTTTCTTTGAATATCTGTGTTGCTATTGAAAAAGCAAGATCCTCAGCTACGTTTCAAAGAAGTCTTAAACCTACAGGAGCTAAGGGACTTGGCAGCTTTACTCTGAGCAGGTGTTCAATTTCTTTTGGGGTATCATCAATAATGCTCAGGCCAAAAAGTGCTAAACCTGAATCCAGATCTCAAATCCTCGAACCAAAGTGTCATCCAAACCAGTCTTTCACCAGTAAACATCAACAAAAGAAGACTTACACGCACAACTGCCTCCTTTTCCACTCCCTTTCCCAATACTTTGTGGTCTCCTTATGGTTTGTTCATTTTATCACAGTATTCTAAAAAGTACTAAAATATATACTAACAAATATAGAATTTGTTGAGAATCAGTATTTTGTTAAGGTCAGCTTCTATGTTTTAAAGATTAATAGGAAATTATTAATCTTTTACCAAAGATGGGCTGTAAAATGTAAACGTATTTAGCCTAATTATATAGAAAATTATTTAAATAATTTCTACCCAATTCATACAAGATTTTCCTCCATCTATTGCCTCCTGTGCTTCTATGTTCAGAGAAACATTTTGCTAAAGAACCCTGACTATCTCAAAAAAGTTAAACTCTTCATTGACACCTATATATAGCAATTACCAATACAGATTTAAGATCTCTAGCAAGAAACAAAAATTCACAGAACAGAGAAAACAACACCATTCTGTTAAAACCAGTCAGATTTCAGGAAGAGAATGGAATAACATTACGGTTACAAACTACTCTACTGCAGGTCTAAATCTCAAATAATTTGCAATTCCATTGGAACATTATTGAAGGAAGTACTGCCAGTATCTTTGTTTAAAAGAATGATTAATTTGAGAAAAACAGAAGGGAAGGAAGCTGAAACAGCCTTAGTCAGTAGCATCTGAGTCTCTTATTTAAATACAAACAAGACCATATGGCTTCAAGATCCTACCAGAAAGGTTAAAGGCTAGATTTAAGACAACATAGGAAACAAGCTGGTTAGTATTTCAGTTAGATCATGTTAAAAATGTAACAACAAAGTCTTAAAAAAACATTTTGGAAGCCTGTAGGCAATTATTGTGCATCTTCACCTGTTTGTTGCTTCTTCATTACACTGCTTGAGTATGTTTCCTAAAAAAAAAAAAAAAAGTTGTGAGAGTGCAGAGCTAACATGCAATTGCCTATTTCCTTAATCTGACATTCATATCACATAAAAATCAAGATAGATTTGGGCTTCTATATCTAAGTGTTAAATAGGTGGTAAGATTAGTAAAAAAAAAAATGATTGAGAGAATTTGAAATCACCTAGTTTTGTTACAAATACTTCACAAAATTATTCTGCTTGATCTTTCTGAAAAACATTCTAAATATAACAGGGTAACCCTTCCTGTTTCAAAAATGAGGAAATATTGCTCGTAATTGTGGATACTTGCTCCCTTGGGAAAAGAAGTACCTTTTAAAAAAAATTACTTTATCAGGTTTTTTTTATTTTTTAATTTTTTTTTAAAATAGACATAATGTAGACATTTTTCAAGGAAGTGACGTATTTTGCAACTTTAAATATACAAACTATTAATAAGCAACACTTGACTTCCAAAGTGCAAGTATGTTTGAGATTTACAAAGAATCTGATAGACTGATCTATGAATAAATTACTAAAGATAGAGACAGGAGGGTTTTTTTTGTAATGAAATAAAAAAAAATAGAAGGACTACATACTCATGCTTTACAATGACAGTCTAGTTACTGAAGGAGTTAAAAATATTCAGAAGTAGAATATAACCATATATATCATATATAAGTGTAGTCAAATATATATAATTATCTCTTTGGTGGCTTTCTATGACAGGGTGACAGCATCAGTGGACATGGGATGATCAACGGACATCATCTACCTGGACTTTTGCAAGACATTTGACACTGTCCCACACAATATCCTTCTCTCTAAACTGAAGAGACATGGGTTTGATGGACAGACCACTCAGTGGATAAAGAGTTGGCTGGAGGGCTGAATTCAGAGAGTGGTGGTCAACGGCTCGATGTCCAAGTGGAGACCCGTCATGAGTGGCATCCCTCAGGGGTCCGTGTTGGGGCCGGCCCTGTTCAACATCTTTGTCAGCGACATGGACAGTGGGATAGAGTGCACTCTCAGCAAGTTTGCCGATGACACCAAATTGTGTGGTGCAGTCGACACGCTGGAGGGTCCCAGAGGGACCTGGACAGGCTGGAGAGGTGGGCCTGTGCCAACCTCATGAAGTTCAACCAGGCCAAGTGCAAGGTCCTGCACCTGGGTCGTGGCAATCCCAGGCACAAATACAGGCTGGGCAGAGAATGGATGGAGAGCAGCCCTGAGGAGAGGGACTTGGGAGTACTGGTGGATGA
>JAAGAY010135877.1:0-10561 GCA_011801015.1 Ardeotis arabs
ACTCCACCGCGTTGTGGTCGCTGCAGCCCAGGCTGTCCTTCAGTTTCACATCCCCCACCAGCCCCTCCCTGTTGGTGAGCACAAGGTCGAGCATGGCACCCCTCCTTGTCGGCTCCTCTATTGCCTGCAGGAGGAAGTTGTCGTCCACGCATTCCAGGAACCTCCTGGACTGCCTGTGCCCTGCCGTGTTGTCTCTCCAACTGATGTCAGGGTGGTTGAAGTCCCCCATGAGGACCAGGGCTTGTGACCGCGACGCTACTCCTATCTGGCTATAGAGCGCTTCGTCTGCTCTGTCCTCCTGGCCAGGCGGCCTGTAACAGACCCCCACCGTAACATCCCCTGTCCGCCCCCGTCCTCTGATCTTAACCCACAAGCTCTCTGTCAGCTCCTCCTCCATCCCCAGGCAGAGCTCCACGCACTCCAGCCGGTTGCTGATGTAGAGAGCAACACCCCCTCCTCGTCTCCCCTTCCTCTCTTTTCTAAAAAGCCTGTACCCCTCCATGTTGACGCTCCAGTCGTACGAGTTGTCCCACCACGTCTCCGTGATGCCAACAAGGTCGTAGCCCTGCTCGTGTGCATGCATCTCCAGTTCTTCCTGTTTATTTCCCATGCTGCGTGCATTGGTGTATAGACACTTCAGCTGGGCCCCGAGCAAAGCCGACTTGTTGGCTGGAGCGACAGGCGTTCTTTTGTACCGCAGTTTAGGTTCATTTGCACTTACCTGTGATCCTTCCCCAGCTTCTGGGCACTCGGTGCTGGCACTGGCGCCATGCTGACAGCCGTGGGCTGAACTGTGCTCCCCTTCCCCCAGCAACACTAGTTTAAAGCCCTCTGGACAAGTCTGGCAAGTCTTCGACCAAGCACACTCTTCCCCTTCTCGGTTAGGTGCACGCCATCTGCCCCTAGCAGCCCAGGCTTCTGAAAGCACACCGCATGGTCGAGATACCCAAAGCCCTGGCTGTAGCACCACTCCCTGAGCCACAAGTTGACCTGCTGGATATGTCTGGCCCTTTCAGGTCCCTGCCCTTTGACCAGGAGGATTGATGAGAATACCACCTGTGCCCCAGAGTCTTTGACTGTAGAACCCAGGGCACTGAAATCCCTCTTGATGTTTCTGAGGCTGCTGCCAGCTGTGTCGCTTTATGCAATGGAGATTGACTACCGTGGAGCCAAGCAGCTTCAGATGTAAATGGGAAATGTGTTTCCCGATTCAGCCTCCTCTAACTCACTCAACAGTAGATGCACAACACAGGGAGGGAGATGTTCGCACAAGTTAGGTGTTGCAGGGAGGATTGGGAGAGGTGAGATCAGTTTCTGGCTTCTGCAACTGCACTGATTTTCTCATCTTTCCTTTGTTTTTCATTTCTGTGTGTTTAAAACATGGATACTCTTTTGTTCTACAACTTTCTGTCATGGTAATTTAGCATATTAATACCAGGAAATGAGAATTTTCTATGTGAATATAGTTCTGTAACCACCACTGGCAACAGAAATAAGTGTATTTTAAAAGCATCTGGGATTTCTATAGGGGCTGAAGGGACTTAGGTACTTGGCTCATTCTTGCTTTTCAAAATTCCACCTAAAATGTTATTGGCATGTGAGTGATTAGCTAGATATTTTTAGTGACTCTATCGTATATTATATTTAGCAATTCTGGACTCAGGATAGGGAAGGTCCTCACGGATCATGAGGTCCAGACTCCTGATATTTCAGGCAGTCACATCACATATTCCTCTTCATTTATCAGGCTGAGTTTTAAAACTAGTTAGGATATTTGTTCCCCACCTCATCATAGGAGTTGAGTCTTTTCCAGAATTTTGCTCTCCTGGTGGCTAGAAACTCTCTTGAAGCATGATGTAGAGGACAAATAATAGCAACAATTAATGACAGACAGGATTACTTATGAATACTTGTGTGATAGTCTGTGAAAAGGAAAAATTTAGGGGAAATATAGCTTAGGATCACATCAGGTGATCCATTTCCAGCAGAGGAGGGAAAACCAATAGCCCTGGGCAAAGCATCAGTGCAACCTTATAGGAAGTACTGCATACAGTCCTAGAAACCCCTGAGCACAGGACAGGACAGATAGCGTGCCCAGAAAAAAGTAAACCCTTTGAGAGGAGACTGCAAGAGCAGGATTTACTTAGTCTAGCAAAAAGATGTCTGTGAAGAGGTTGTGATTACCATCAGTGTACATGAGGGTAGCAAAGAGCAAGGAGGGAAAATTTCTGTTTAGCCTAAAATAAATTGTTGACATGAGAACCACTGACCATAAAAGAGTTTGGCTGGAAATTAGAAGAAGGGATATTGAAGGTGGACAGGCTCTGGCATGGCTTTCCAATGGCAGCAGGGACAGTAGCAAACCTACGTCCTCTTCAGATTGCCCTTGATCAATCCCTGAAAGACTGAATTTGCAACATTTGACCATGACAGCATCAGTGATCCAGAAGCTCTCTACTGACATAATTTCTAAAGTAAATGTGTGTAAATTCCACTGCAACTTTGTACAAAGCTGAGTTTTAGATACTAAACCAACAAATATACCTCAGCTTCCTCTCTTCTAGCACATACTGTTCTGCTGTAGTTGCAGAGAGGAACAATTATCTCCCCTCTTAGTCTTTTTCCTGTCAACCTAAAATACAAGAAACACTATTTATAAGATAGGCTTACTGTATCCAAACCATCTGTTTTGTGAACCTGGCTAGTTTGGAAGGCTATTTCTTGACCATATGAATAGCCAGAACAATTTTTTTTTTTCTTTCCCTTCTTTAGGTCATTTTTTTTCTGGCTTGTTTGTATCCACCTTCATTTCAAATCTCTGAATTTGAGTAAGTTGAGATCAAATTCAGTTAAAAATACAATTAATGTACATGAGTTAATACATTCTGTGCTGAGGCTGGCTCTAACACAAGGGACAATGGAGCCTAATTCTAGTTTATCTTCAGTACTCTGGCTTGTAATGGAAATGGCAGACCTCTGGCAGTGCTGATGGGTGCTCTAACAATATATATTTCACCAATCATCTCTTTAAGATAAGAAACTTTTACAATTAGGACAGCTTTCTCATTTTATATGAAGGCTTGTCCTTAATCTGAGATACTTCTGGGTTTTGGGAGGCAAAGAAATGTGCTTTGGATTTGAATGCAAACAAGGGAAAAAATAATTCATTTCAATAAGGATCTATCCCTCTGATAGACAAGTGGCTTCTGTGTCACGCAGCATCCAGGCCAAGTGTAAGGTCCTGCACCTGGGTCATGGCAATCCCAGGCACAGATACAGGCTGGGCGGAGAATGGATCAAGAGGAGCCCTGAGGAGAAGGACTTGGGAGTGCTGGTGGACGATAAGCTCAACATGAGCCGGCAATGCGCCTTTGCGGCCCAGAAGGCCAACGGCATCCTGGGCTGCATCAAGAAGAGCGTGGCCAGCAGGTCGAGGGAGGTGATTCTCCCCCTCTACTCTGCCCTGGTGAGACCCCACCTACAGTACTGTGTCCAGTTCTGGAGCCCCCAACATAAGAAGGACATGGACCAGTTGGAGAAGGTCCAGAGGAGGGCCACAAAGATGATCAGAAGGCTGGAGCACCTTTCCTATGAGGGCAGGCTGAGAGAGTTGGGGCTGTTCAGCCTGGAGAAGAGGAGGCTCCAGGGAGACCTGATAGCAGTCTTCCAGTACCTCAAGGGGGCCTACAAGAAAGATGAGGAGAGGCTATTCAGTAGGGCCTGTTGTGATAGGACTAGGGGTAATGGTTTTAAAATGGAGGGAGGTAGATTTAGATTGGATATTAGGAAAAAATATTTTCACAATGCGAGTTGTGGAACACTGGAACAGGTTGCCCAGAGAGGTGGTGGATGCCCCATCCCTGGGAACGTTCAAGGCCAGGTTGGATGAGGCTCTGAGCAACCTGATCTGGTTGGAGATGTCCCTGTTCCTTGCAGGGGGGTTAGACTAGATGACCTTTGAAGGTCCCTTCCAACTCTAACCATTCTATGATTCTATGATATAACCAAGGTAGCCAGTACCGACAGATGCAGAGCAACTTAGGGGGAGGTGGGGAAAGATGTGTTTTGTTAAGGACCATACCCTACCTTGCCAAGAATATTTCCACACCCCAGTGGGGCACAACACTGAGTTCTGTGCTCTTGTGACCAAAGTTTGGGAAACATGTTTGCATCAGGACCACAAACCTGAGGCTCCCAAGTCCTGATATAGCAGCCTCATTCCTGAGATGAAGGAGGTAAAACTTTAACTTCTGCTTCACACAGACTTGGATTCTTCAAAGACACACAATAAAAATGGGTATTTTCCTACACCACAAGAGGAAAAAAGCCATTGAAGTGCAAGGAAAAATATGGTAAAGAACATAAAACAATTCAGGACTTCTTTCCAAGAAGACAACCTCACCGGAAACAGCATGCTCTCTGTCTCTGCAAAGTTCATGCAGAGATAACCAAACCCCTTCCTTTCACCTCTGGCATCACGAAAACCGAATGAATGTCCATGGTATAAGTGCCCTTATTTATGTAGTCTGAATGTACATACCAATCTTGGCACAAATGTACAAAATTAAAAGAACAGCACCTTCCTTACTCTTTCAGTATTCAAAATACTAAATCCTAAAGGAAAAGGATATTTGCCAGGGTTTTAGATAAGATCTGAACATCTTCCCACGAAGTGAGGTAGGCAAATAGGATGGAGGGCTATAAGTTGTTCAGGAGGGATAGGCAGGGCAAGTGAGTTGGAGGAGCTGCACTGTATGTAAGGGAGATGTTTAACTGTACAGCCCTTACGGTTAGGGATGGTGTGGTTGAGAGCCTCTAGGTAAGGATTAGGGGGATGGAAGACAAGGTGGATATTGTTATGGGTGCCTACTATCAATTGCCCAGCCAAGATCCCCCAGCCCAGGAAAACACTTCCCCCGAAACCTGAGGTGCCCTTGCAGAATCGCTTCACCACTCTGCAGACCAAAGAGGAAAGACCCAGCACATCAGGAGACACTGGAGCTGAGCAAGGCAACCTGACCTGCTCCCTGTATAATGACCAGTGCAACCAAGAAAAGGTGACAGGTGATAGTAGTGGCCAACTCTCTTCTGAGAGGTACAGAGGTACCCATTTGCTGACGTGATGCATTCTCTAGAGAGGTGTGCTGCTTACTGGGGGCTCATATCAGGGATGTCACTGAGAGACTACCAAGCCTTGTACACCCACTATTATCCACTGCTGCTATTTCATGTTGGCACCAGTGATGCAGCCAGTAGCAGCCTGAAAACTATCAAGAAAACTATTACAGAGTTCTGGGAGCAGCAGTAAAGGACCCTGGAGCACAGGTAGTTTTTTCATCAATCCTCTCAGTCAAAGACAAGGGGCATGAAAGTACTGATCGAATCCAGCAAATCAACAAACGGCTACAGGGCTGGTACCACAGCCAGAGGTTCAGCTACTTAGACCATGGGACTTGCTTTGAGAAAACTGGTCTACTGGGGGCTGATAGGGTCCACCTGAGAGAGAAGGGGAAGAGCATCTTCGACCATAGGCTTGCCAAGCTGGGGGAGAAGGCTTTAAACTAACGTTGCCAGGGGAGGGGAACCTCAATCCGTCTTACTGCTGTCAGTTTGATGCCGGTGGCAGCAACAGGTGCCCAGAACCTGAGAAAGAATCACAGGTAAGCGGGTGAGCACCTAAAGTGCAGCACAAAGGAATTCCATCCACTCCACCCAGCAAATCGGCTTCATCAGGGACCCAACTTAACATACCTCTATGTGAACACACGTGGCCTGGGGAATAAACAAGAGGAGTTAGAGATGTGTGCACACCTGCACCTGATCTTATTGGCATCACAGAGATGTGATGGGATGGCATCCCTCCCACTCTCACTCTCCTCTGAAAAGGTTAAAGTCACAAATGAGCTGTAGAACTTTTATCCTATGGCTGCAGCACATTTTGTATCCCATATGAACACAGCCGATGGGTGTATTTAACAGAGGATCTGCCCGGCTTGGTTTCCATGGCAAAAGGGGATACAATGGTGATAGCAGCAATGGGCTGGTTTTGCCATTTGGAAGAGTCATCATTTGCCTGGCTGTGCTTTGGGCACAGATCCAAATGTTCTAGGTCTGAAAAAGACCAACCTTTCCACCACACCAATATTACCTCCACTCACTTGTTTTTCAAAGCCTGTGTTATTTCCGTGGTGGTCTCTTAACACTCTCTATCTCAACTGATGGCTCTGGTTACACTTCGGCTTTCCTCCAGGCTGCAGCTGCCAAAACCATCACCTGTTATCCCCCCGGAAAAGGGTTGTGTCCCCAGGGCTCCTCACTGTGTAGCCTCATGGACGTTAGCTCTGGCGTAGAGAGGGGACGGCTCACAGGGGTGGTCTCTGGGCTGTAGGGTTGGTTTCTGCCATGGCCTGAGAGAAGAGTGAGAGCACGAGGTTTGTGACTGGGAGCCGAGTGGCAGAGGAGGCACCAGGGATGCCCAGCAGCTGTGCCCAGTGCATGGCCAGCAAGGGCAGGGAAAGGTTTCAGGGCCTCCTGGGCTAGGGGCTGCCTCGGGGCCAGCACCCCAAAGGCCTTCCTGCGCAGGATGCTGGGTGCAGGGGTGGTAGGCAGGGCTGCGCATGTCACACTGTCACCCCATACTACAGTTCTAGAACCCAGCAACGCAGAAGGCACAATGCCCTGGGGCAGTATAAAAGGGAGCACCGTCCTGTGTCCAGCTGCCAGAGCTGGCCTGGGGGCAGCCCGAAGACATCTGAGAGGAAGTCCTTGAGGAGCCAGTGGAATTGCTTGGTAGTGGCTGAGGGAGGAAGCCCTGGATGAGGCTGCTGGAGCTTCTGTGCTGCAAGGCCACCTCCTGGCAAGGCCACCTTCAAAGCTAATCTGATGGATGGAAATCCTGCTTCAGCCTTTGGGGAACAGACACGAGCCCCTCAGGAGACAAGAAGAGCCAGCAAGTCCTGGCTGGTGCCCAAGGCTATCAGGCCTTTTCAGCTGGATAGCAGTGGCCAAACTAAAGGAATACCTTCTTGAGAAGCACTGTAGAGCTTGCTGTCCTTGTCCCCTGCAGAGCCAAGGGCAGCAGCTGTAAGAAATGGGATGCAGTGATGTTGCAATGGGTCCTAGTGCTTTGGAGCAGGCACTGGTGTCCCAAAAGGTGCCGGGAAGGATTCTTGTCCCCCAGGTCTATTAGGCTGGGGGCATTTGGCCACTCTGGGAAGCCCCTGAGATGGCTCCGGGCTGAGGGAGAAGGCGGCTGGGGCATCATCTCCTGGGAGGCGTGAGCAGCCTGAGGGAGGAGGGGGCAGGTCTTGCTCAGGTGCTCAGGGAATAGCCGATCGCCAGCGCTGGGGTCAGGAAGGAATTTTCCCCTGGGGCAGATTGGCACTGGTCCCCGGGGGTTTTTTGCCTTCCTCTGCAGCACTGAGCATGACCACTTGTCAGGGCTCCTCTGCTCCCTCCATTTTGCCTGGGTAACCTCCTGCTGCTCATGCACCACACAGATGGCCTCTCGGGCCCTGCAGCTGGGTGGAGGAAGGCTTTTTTTCCCCCGCGCTGGGCTAGCACGTGTTTCCGGGGGTTTTTTGCCTTCCTCTGCAGCACTCACACAGCCCCTTCTCAGGGCTCCTTTGGCCCATTTGGCCTGGGTGCCTGCTGCTCCTGCTGCACCGAGGTGGCCCTCGTGCCCCACATCTGGGGGGAGGAAGCTTTCAAGGCTCCCAGGCTGGGGGCCCCAAGGGTGGCCCCCAAGGCTTGCTTCTTAGCCTCTGCAGCACTGAGCACAGCCCCTTCTCAGGGCTCCTCTGGGCCCTTTCTGCCCATTTCTCGCCTGCTGTTCTGCCCCTCCAAAGTGCCACTCATGCCCTGGCTCTCTCGGCCTCTCTTGCCCGTAGCCACCTGGGAATGGGAGCAAGCTCTGCTCTTCCCTTGCCTCCACTTCCACAGGCCTTCTTGCCTCTGCAAAACAGCCTGTGCTTGGAAGGGCTGCAGCCTTGCTGCACCATCAGGAGCGGACACTTTTCAGCTCTGCCTGTGCGCAATACAAGCGCCAGGTAGGCACAAGAGCGCTTTTCACGTATCACTGGCCAAGAAGCACAGCCATGGAGCAAGTTTTGGAAGGCAAACAGGATGCTTGTCATCGCTGTGTGGCATTCTTTGGAAAATATCCCCCCACGCTATCACACACCTCTTCTTCTTTTGTGTGTGGTGGGTCCTGATCCTCCTTCTTCACGTTCTCGCTCTCCAGGACGCAGGGACTGCTTGGCCTGTGTTCCTGCGGCTGCTTTCTGGAGCTCTGTGGCTTGCCTTTGCCAGACTGCAAGAGATGTTTTTTCAAGCTGAAGCGAAGAATACATCAGCCAGCTTCTGTTAATGCTTGTGAGCATCGGCTCTGAAACAGTGTCAGAAAAAGGAAATGAAATAACAAAAAATAACATAAAATAGTCTAAAGAACCTTAAAATGAAATAAAAAATTTTTGCAAAATAACGTAAAATATCATGAAATAAAACAGTCCTGATCTTGGGATTAAATGATTTGGGATTTAGGTCTACATCTTGGGTGGAAGGACAGGGAGCAAGGCGAGGTAAGGTAAAGTCAAACAGAAGAATTTTGTATCCTGTATTTCTCATGAGTGTCCTAGCATGCAGGATAGATGACAGATGCTTGTTCATTGTTATAGGGTTCCTCCAAAACTAACAGAGTACAAGGTAAAGACCGTACCTTCTGGGTAATCCCATCCCCAAATCGCCCTCTGTGTTTGCATACCTAATAGAAACTCCATGCAAGCCTCTTAGGAAGTGGAACACTGTGCAATTTAAGGGCACCTTTAGTACCATCAGAATTTTTCATTACAAACTTGTAAAATGATGTGACTGTTTTAAGGAGGCTGTAGGCAGGCAAAAGTCATGTAAAGCAAGAAATAGGCACACCTGATGTTCCTGATCTTTGGGAGCAGGGGGTTAAGTGCTGTTCTCCCTTAAAGAGCTTCCTCAGAGCCAAATTTCAGAGAAGGAAGGGTCTCTCTCTCATCAAGAGGATGAGAGACCGAAGAAGAGCTCAGTCCTTCGGCTAGGGAGAGAGCAGATTGCCCAGAATGGTATGTTAAACTATGTTTAACATTAAGAGTGGGAACTCTAGAACTGCAGATGTTCAGGAAAGCAGTGAAAGTCATGAGCTACCCTCCCAAGGGAGCTGAAATACTGGAAGCGCTAAGAAGAGTCCTTTCTGGGAAGTAAAATTATAATAATCCAAACACTGTTGTTTGGCCGTCTTTGTAACTTTGTTTTATTTGGGGAAATCTATATTAAGCTCCCAAGTTAATCTTGTCTGGTGATGAAGCTGGCTGATTGCCCTGACGTACACCAAAGTTATACACTCCAGTGACAGTCCTTAAAATTGAGGCTTGGACTACCTCCTGTCCATGCCCAGGTGCCTGGAGAGGTTCAGAGCACCCAGAAAACATCTGGTACCTTTCCATCAAGCTGCATTATTCTTTGTAGACAGTAGTAACACAGGAATCTGTGTGGGAGATGCGGTTTTGATGACCATCAGGTGTGCACAGGAAAGTGTGTGTGTCCTCATTTGTACTTACAGACCTAAGAGCAGAGGCTCCTGAACTATGGTTTGTGGGTCATGTTGAATTTGTGGGACCCTCTGTCTTTCTGCATTTGCAGGGTGAGGTCAAAACCCCCAACTTTTTTCCATTTCTTTTTTTTCTTCACCACCCAAGCTATGGAAGGCACAAGCAGGGACTGCGAGGATGAAGAACTGCCCACTGTACTTGAAGAGCAGGTTCGGGAACATCTGAGGAACCTGAAGGTGCACAAGTCCATGGGACCTGATGAGATCCATCCAAGGGTCCTGAGAGAACTGGTGGATGAAGTTGCCAAGCCACTGGCCATCGTATTTGAGAAATCGTGGCAGTCTGGTGAGGTCCCCAATGACTGGAAGAAAGGGAACATAACCCCCATTTTTAAAAAGGGTAACAAGGAGGACCCAGGCAACTACAGGCCAGTCAGCCTCACCTCTGTGCCTGGCAAGGTGATGGAGCAGATTCTCCTGGCAACCATGCTAAGGCACATGGAGAGCAAGGAGGTGGTTGGTGACAGCCAACATGGCTTCACCAAGGGCAGATCGTGCCTGACCAATTTGGTGGCCTTTTATGACGGGGTCACAGCATCGGTGGACAAGGGACAAGCAACGGATATCATCTACCTACCTTTGGACTTGTGCAAAGCTTATGACACTGTCCCACATGACATCCTTCTCTCTAAACTAGAGAGGCATGGGTTTGATGGACAGACCACTTGGTGGATAAGGAGTTGGCTGGATGGCCACACTCAGAGAGTAGTGGTCAACGGCTCAATGTCAAAGTGGAGACCGGTCACAAGTGGCGTCCCTCAGGGGTCCATGTTGGGCCCGGCCCTGTTCAACATCTTTGTCGGCGACATGGACAGTGGGATAGAGTGCACCCTCAGCAAGTTCGCCGATGACACCAAGCTGTGTGGTGCCATCAACACGCTGGAAGGGAGGGATGCCATCCAGAGGGACCTGGACAGGCTGGAG